>JAHZMV010001550.1:0-28347 GCA_027743765.1 Coecobrya sp. COE2 | reverse complement strand
CAGTTATTCTTATGTAAAAAAGCCTAGAAAGTCAGCCGATTGGTGAACGATAGCTTAGAGATTTCTCTTTAAAATGAGCTACTACTTACCTTTTTCCGCCCATTATGACCAGCAGAACAATTACTTAAATGTTGGGGACACTTATTATGCGCAGACTAAGTATATACCTCTATCGTAGTTTTTAACAGCTTCTTATGAAACCGTATTTTACGTTGTATTATCGGTAGTATAAGAGTTGCTAGTTCTACTTTCTACCTTCAAAAATCCGTTCCACCAAAAATCTGAAGCTTTCGTGCACGTAAAATCGCTTCATAAATTGAGGAATGCACAATGTAAAAAGAGAGATCACTACTCGTTTTCCAGATTATCCATGCAAGTGTGTACACATGTTAGATATATAGATATAACTAAGCTTCTTCAGTTCACTATACATTGCAGTAATTATATTGCTATATTGCTCTCCATTGATTAGTGAAATAATTGATACTCTTCGCAATCGTAAATAATAACAGTCAAAAGTTGAAAATAGTCTTTTCTATAACAGTATCACTATTCCAACATTGAAAGCTATTTGTGATTTATTCAAATCTATTTCTATTAAACCGAGTTAAAGTTCTCAGGAATATATTTATTTAGTTTTACCCAAATAGGAAAATGTATTTGAGAAAACTCCGGTCCTCTTTTGAACACAGAATTTTGTGATCGCTTGCTCTGTAGTATTAATGCACCCATAACTTAAAGTTCCCGCAAAACACAATTTGCATGCTTACTTACTTGTTAGTTATTAAAAAATCCTAGCATCAATTCTCTATTTTTAATTGACTGCTTGAATTCATTTCTAGAAAGTTATCGATTTCCCCTGAAGCTGATTTTAAACAATATAATTTGAGAAGCTTTAAGCACTATTGAAAATACACATAGTTCCAACGGTTGGCAATTCCACGTAACCAAAGAACTAATAATAGGATCTAATATGATATTCATGGAGTCTTGCTTCCATGATATTAATATCCTAATGCCCGATGTATTTAATGTAACCAACCAATATACCGATAGCATTTAAATATTAGATATTGGCCAAGAGAAAGGTTAGATTCCTAGCCTAAGAACAGTGTGTTTTCGCAGGATTTCCTTCAAGTTCGTAAAAATCTGTTTTTGTTTAAATGTCCTTCCGTAACACAAAGGCATGCACCGAATTTTCCTTCTTGAGGCAACTTGAAATACATATTGAGCGTTCAAAATAATTAAGAGAAGTTTTGTTTTTAATGAAGTCCATCAACTGCTGCTATATTTCCTTATACGTAATTCATGTATACTAACTTTATGTTGTATTATCAGGTGTAAAAGTGTTGCTGGCTCTGCTAGATGTCTGGAAAAACCTATTGTATTAAATATTTAAAGTATCCGTGTTCACAGACTCTTTTCAGAAATTTCTGGATTATGCATCAAAATGTGCATTTACATAAATACAGCAATTTTGCTTGTCATGTCCTACGCACCAGTGAAATAAGTGATTTATTTGTTATGGAACTTTATAATAGTTAACGGTTAATATGAAATCCATCACACGAAGTGATAGCCGCCAGAATCTACTGATGATATTAGTTTCTACATTTTTTGGCAACAGTTTCAGTAAATTTAGATCATTTGAAACAAGACTTATACCACTTGACAAAGAAACAAAAAGAATTTTGAGACAATGGACAGTCTCGCATTTCCAGGAAGGATTACCGCAATCTGTAAACCTTAATCAAATTGTAAAAGCTGTGCAAACAGTGCATACATTCACTATGGTTAATAATTATCTTGACCTAAATATAGGAGAACCTAAGTACCCGATAATAATTAAAAAACCAGTACCTGCAATGCGAAAGTCAGTCAAAAAGAATTTCAATTTGGAGACAATCGGATCCATAATTTGGATTCCAGATGGTAGCTGATCTCCTTGTAATGTTTCTTGTAGGCCCGACGGAACAAATTGTAACAATACGAACAACAGCAGCACCAGAGAACAAAGAAAGGAAAGTATTCAATTTTGTATAAATGTTGAACATTTTAATATTTCCGTGTCTATGAAGCCTTGGCTGGAAACTTTAGTAGTTGACTTGTATTTTCCTTTCCTTATTTCACGATTGGATTGGCTTATCTATGATGGAATATTTAGATACTACAAAAGTGGTTATTATTATTATCAAAATATAAATATACGACCGACGATTGTAAGTCCAACCGTAAATATTATTGTGGAACACAATCAACAACAATCTACTGCACTTGAAAATATCTGCCTTTTAGTCAACTCTAAATTTGGTCGCATCGAATATGCAAAATTCAATGGAATTAAGCCGACATTGACAACAATGTTTCTCCTTATATCAGTTTCAAATGGAATAACAGAAATTTCGCAAGTGACCATTCTAAGGTTTACTGGTTATAAAAGCACGTGTTTTACCACGGCTAAAATAAATTTTCTTAACATATCTGACACAAAACATTCTTTCTGATTTATCAACCCTTGCTTTCCCGACACATGACGAACTATTCAAATGGACAGGTGTATCTGTTCACAATATGGGAGACAGCATTTTTGATAGGTTTGAGATACAACTTTACAATTGTAAATTCTTCAAGCCAACATTTAGAAATATTTTCGATGCTTCTTTGGATGTTCCACAAAGGAATGATTTTGCGGTTGCTAAATTATTACAGGATTTCATGAGAAATTTTACTTATGTAATCGAAGAAGGTGTGATGTGCGAAAATGGAAAAAGGGTAAAAGTTAAACATGTTGAAGCCCTACAAACTATAATTGCGTTGCAATTTAGGTCCACCATTGACCCAATAAACGTGACCACAATAAAACATTCCATCAGTATGGAGAATGCCATAGGAAGATTTAGATTTGTAGCATGTGGACAAAGAGGAATCAATAAATTTCTATTTGGAGAGCTTTCAAATGTATATGACCCATACGTTTGGTTGAGCATCGGAATATTCTTAAGTGTTTTAACTATTTGTCTAATAAGGTTACGCTGGACAGATTTTTACTTGAATAAAACCAAAATGGTGTCCCTGCAGCGATGTATTCATCATCTAATTTCACTTTTAAAAGTAATTGTGGAGCAAGGGGACCCTTTCTCTAGTCAAATTGCAAATACTGCTTCGTTACGTTGGATACTGGCAGCTTATCTTCTTGCAGCGCTTGTGCTGAGTAACGCGTATAAAAACAACAACGTTTACAATATGGTTTCCCCAAGAACTCCTCTCTTATACGAAACATGGGATCAAATAAAGAAGGATGGTTGTACAGTTTATTCCAGAGCCATCTTTGTAGCAAACAATGCTCAGAAGCTTCTAGCTGATCATGGACCAACCGTTTTACGTCCAAAAAATGGTACTGATATTTCTTATATTAGGACTACTAAGGAAATCTCCACAGTATCATGGGGGTATATACATAATGAAAAATTTTCCTAAAAACTGTGGGCCTTGCTCAATTTCTCAATATTACATAGTAACGTTGAACCGTTGGTCAAAAGCTTTCAATTGAATTATTCTAGAATTTCCCATAAAAGGAATTTTAAAGTAGAATCGCTTGCATTAAGCATTAAGTTGTACAACGTTTATCAGAAACAAGAATTTTCGTGGCTGATTAATGACTTGGGTGAATGTAAACAGATTGCAGTACTTCTGCCAGAATATTTAAGTTATCAATATGACATGATACTAAAAACTAAGCAGGTTAGGCACGTTTCGGTTGGGACGGAGGGGTATGGTGGATTTAGGAAAGTAATAGACATCGAGGGTTACGGACCACCATCCATTAGAGGTTTAGATTGTTAGAGCAATCAAGATTAATTGATTGGTGGAGAAAATTTGTTCAGAAAGATGGACTAAAAGGCGATGTGGAAATAATACCGCCCAAAAGTGTAGAAATATCGGGGAATGTGCTGATATACTTCATAATACTCTCGTTTGGCCTCGCTATTGCGACTTTGGGCTTCGTTGTGGAATTACGGAAATTGATCGTTTACAAAGTAAAAGATGCGATTGCTATAGTTTACTTATTCATTTCGACAGCTTGGAAGGGGTTACTAAAACGACTCAAAAGCATGAATGTCTGCCATTTATACAAATGGAAATTTCAAATTGAAGGTAAAATAATGACGTACCAGCGAAATAAGAGACGCTGTCAACAACTTCAACTACGATGGTCGGAGCAACGGAGAAGGACAATATAACAACATACACTTACATAAATACATCCGGTATTGTAGAAAGCGTTGAGTCGATTCAATACTATCCTGATTCGACATGGGCTCACGAGAACATACCACTGTATTTAAATTGCTTGCAGTTTCCCAGGTCTTCTATCCTAACTTTTTTGGCCCCCTGCAACCTTCGGCATGTTAGCTATCACAGTATTATGCTAATTAATAGTTACTAGTAAAATACGCAATTGATATAAATTCCATTAGCATTAAGAAATATTAATATTTTTGTTTTAACAGCAGGGCCTACGTGGAGCTTTCAAACTCTGTCTGCAATTTCTAATTTCGTCAGTTTATAACTTTTGTCAGGATTCGGTTGATTTAATAGTTAAATAATTTTATGAAATAATATAATTCGAAAGCTTTCTTCATTTTCATGTATTTATATTTAAGCTTCTTGAATATTTTTGTCATATTGATGTTTTATAATCACAAAATATTTTAAAAGACTGATTTTGTTGGCAGTATCTTGGTTCAATTAATGATAATTAATACTTCATGACGATGTGAATTGTAAAAGGCTCATCTTTTTTAGTCTTTATTATATTGCCTTACCAAATGCTATATTTATCCGGTGTGAAAAAAAATTAAAAACTAACTGACTTGTTTTACTCAAATTAAAATACTTTTATCACATTTAAATAATTAATCAGAACATACTTTTATTAAAGTGTTACAAGAAGAGCACTACGGTTTGTACCAATTAATAATGGTATGGTTTGTACTTTCTATACACATCTTTCAAGTCCAACTATCTGGACAACTTTTCATAAAATAACATGCAGCGAAATAATGTTTCAACCTTTCATTACGATGACAGACATCTGGGATATGTACTTCGTTATGATTTCATAACTGTGAAATGTGTTACCTGAAATAATGGTCGAAATTACGTAAATGGGTTTATGTAAATTCATGCCTACAGATAATATCTATGCACATATCCTGATTGTCTCTGAATCAGATCATATAACTAATGATCATGATGTACTGATGTTTGGTTTCTCCAGTATATTGCGACCCATTGCTCAAACAAATGGTACATTTAGCATAATATATTTCCAATAAGACATACCCCTGCGGTCCTGTTGCTCATTTGTGTCACTCCCATACAAGGACATTGATGATAATGATATACGTGGTCGTAGGCAATTCCCTTCAGATTTTTCCTGACGTATAAAACATTGGAAAACCCAACTACACTATCATTTTAGCGTTATACGTTAATGATACGATGCAATAAATTATATGGTGAGGTATGGTATAACCTTGAAGCCTTGGTATTGTATAAAAACGGCAATTAAATTTGAACAACCTTTACTCTGACACGAATAGATCGTTAGTATCCAAGTCGGGGCCTTCCCATTTTATGTCGTTCTTTTCCACACAAGTCGACAGGTCTCAAATGAAGTCGGTTTTATTCAGTGAGACGTACCATGGAAATTGCCCATGTGGATTTGTCCCCATACTAAATATACTACTCTGCATATTCGGTCAACATGCGACGAATGGATTTTTACGTCAATAAGCATGAACGTTGACATGAGAGAAGATACCGGCTGTCAGATTATTGTATCAGTGATATCACATTTTTGCATTTCGTCCAAGCCAATATTATTGGTATATCCAAGACCGTTGTTTTACAGCTGGGATGCTTTGATTATAGTTACTTTAATTACATTTTTGAAAAAAAAACCAAGAATTATTTTTCTGCTAGCAACTACAGTTTTCAGAAAATCACCCAAAAATAAGGATGCTATAAAAATCATTCATAATGCGGGGTTTAAAAAATTAAATTAACAAGATTATTTTGATTGAACTGCGTCAAAGGATATCATGGACTTTTAAATACCAATATGTAATCGTGGTAAGCCATAACTTTGCGTGTTGGGGGAAATTAAAACAGACATTTTTTCGGAACTTTTTGGAATTTAATGACAAGTTTAGGAACTCTATCCCATACAGTGCAAGGAG
Organism: Coecobrya sp. COE2; assembly: GCA_027743765.1. Classification (NCBI taxonomy): domain Eukaryota; kingdom Metazoa; phylum Arthropoda; class Collembola; order Entomobryomorpha; family Entomobryidae; genus Coecobrya; species Coecobrya sp. COE2. Next base: position 22,102 of record JAHZMV010001550.1, on the reverse strand, counting down.
CCCATAATTAAACCCCATGGGTAGTTCCACATTTGAGTTTAGCTGTTATGAAAAGTATGAAACCTAAACTTGTGGTTATATTAAATACAAAGGAAAATTTATACTTACCATAAAATTGGTTTGTTTTTCTTTTGTTTTGCAACACTGCAGTATATCGTGTTCGGGTGGTAACTTTATACTTAGCTATTCAACAAGGGATTAGTCGCAAAATGTTGGAGCATCAGGACTCTGATCACTACTCATGGATAGGTGCCTATTAAAATACTAGAAAAATAGCCAGCCTTACATGCTGGAAAGGGTTTGAAAGGTTAAAGATTTTGCCAAACTGAACACGGCCTAGGTTGCGTCTCCTTCCGACCGAACTAAACTGAAATAAAATCTGTAATGGGTACGGACGGTCTCAAGTCAATGGCTTATAAGTATACAGATATATAGATAGAATTTGCCGAACTGAACGCAGCTTAGGTTGCGTCTCCCTCCGACAGAACTGAACTGAAACTTCTCTCAATAAAATCTGTAATGGGTACGGGCGGTCGGACGGACGGTCTCAAGTCAACGGCTTATAAGTATATAGATAATCTCTTATTTGTTTCTCCATTCTTAATATATGCCACAACGTAAAAGTTTCTCTCAAATTTCTTTGTCTATTGAGACAATAAACAATTTTTCAGACGTTTTGAAAATAAGAAAGCTGTGATAATTGGCATAGATACAAAAATTATGTATGCAATATGATACAATATATATAGACGGTCAATCAACACACAAATCATAAAAATGTCGTGGACTAATTCATGGACTATTTTGTTACTACATACTCTTTATGTGCCAGCGACTAATTTAGCAGTGCAAAGAATTGATCTAAAGTTGGATCTTCACCTGTTCCATAAATGTGCTGTTCATATTGCCCAAGCTGTAATTGATGATGCGGTAAGTTTTTAATAACGTTTATTTTTAATTGGTTGGAACAATAAAATAATGGGCATATTCATTTTCAGATGCTTATCCACAATATTATACAAACGAACTTTCCCATTGTATATTCGGAATATAAGTTTTTGAAAGCCTGGTTTAACGGAATGGCTTGTAACGATAAACCGTATAGCTTAGCAGCAGATCAAGGATTTTCCCACAACGCAATACCAGCTTACAAACTAATATGCCAAGTGCTTGTGTATGTTACCCCGCCAGATTGTACCTCATGGAAAGTAACTGGCGTGATGGCAGTTGCGGCTGCTGTTGCTTCCAAGAAAGGCCTTATAATGCCGAGCTCTGACAGGAGTTTAATGGCACACAAACCTGTTCTTAATGACGAATCTTCGGACGAACATGCTTTCCGTATTCCTAGAATATTCAGGGATGGTAGATATATAGTTCTCGTTGGCACCTTGAGTACATTGTTTCAACCACCCAAGAATGGTATATGCAATTATGTGGATGGGCTGTCCATGCTGGAAAGTGTATTCTTTCCTATTACTATTTATATGCAGATAACGTTTTCGTTGAGGACAAACACATTCGACGGAATCCATCCTGTGACAAAAATTCAGTCAACTATTTTCCTCGGTGAAATCTCACAACACACCATTCTTCGTAGATTAGACAAACTCACATCAAACGACTTAGCCGATCTGTTTGATACAACATCTGCAATGAATAAGCTAGAGTACACTCTTTATCCTATGCAACTACAAAAATATTCGTCATTAGAACAATTCGATAAAGTTATATCGGAGTATCACAGAGATAGTCAAACAATCTGGGCAACCTTTTGTTTAACAGATTGTGTAAAAAATCTAGAGTTAAATTCACCCTATTTTTTACAGGTAACCAAAAATACCCTAGATATTCGTGCTGTATGGATCACACTTATCCAACCGAATATTACAAGAATTCTAGATGACGAATTCGTCAAATTTGCTCCATTATTTTCTATCGAAGATCCTCCAAAATATATTCAGTTTGTTAGACTTGACAACAAAGGTTATCACTTTGTCACTTGTTCCGATATATTCGATATTGATATTTTATCATTTGAGGGATTCTTGTCCGCATTTGACAGTACAACGTGGATAATTTTCCTAGTTTCTTTTATTATTGTTACCACAGTGCATTCTCGGTTGATGTCAAGGCGGGTTACGTTTAAGGAAATAATCTTTAATTTTATCCCTTTATTAGAACAAGGGGTAAATCTATCAGGCAGCCAAAAATTTCTCACGGGGACATGGTTGCTAATGGGAATTATTTTATTAAATTGCTATAAGGGAGAAAATATCACAAAGCTGATTGCGCCACTTGAGCGAAACAAAGTGCAGTATTTTGAGCAAATGATAAACAAAAATGTCTCTGTATTTAGTACGATGGAATATGAAACACTTTACAATAATCATGTTGGTCCTAAATTAGAATGGTTAGCACTAAAAATGTATGGATTACGTAAGTCCTTAGCAGAATCTGCAAGAACTCGTTTCGATGTTGCATACGGAAAATCTAATTTAATGCAAAACAATGCTACTATACTTGAACGTGTGCGCAAAATGATCCATAGGCATAACGAAGCAAACGAGTTCGTAAAATTCCACAAACCAAAACATCTTGTTTCCCTACTGGAGCAATGTGGTAGGGAAGTAATGATCGATGAGTATGAAAGACTATATGGTGTATATTTGAGGCTAAGACGCTTATTTACCGAAAATGGAAATCAAACTTTGGCTAGGCGGCTCACTATAAGTAAAGATAGTTTAGGTAAGACCACGGTGGCTTGGATATTTAAACATCTGAGATATCCAGTTACCAAATTTATTATTAGGGTACACTCCTTATCAGAATCTGGTTTGGTGGATGCGTGGGATAAATGGAAGTTTAGAATTTCAAATTGGAATGATACCGTTCATGCAGCCAAAGAAGAGAAAACCGTTAAGAGGATGCGCTTGGATGGAAACGTTAGGGTGGTATTTTTTGTCTACTTATTTTTGTTAGGTGTTTCAACAATTCCGTTCATAATTGAAGCCAGAGTGCTTATCATTGAATGGGTACATCGCTTGTGTGTTAAATGTTTGCTGCAATGTGGAACATATGTGTTTTATGTTGGTTTGAAGGTTTTCTTGAAAATAAACTACTATAATTAATTGAGATTAAAGATTCCACTTTGTACGTAGCTCATTAGTCTGCCTCAAAAATTGTTTCTAACGGGGTATTGCGACGTTATAAATTTAATATAAGTTAATACTATAGTATATCGCAGATTTTTGTTACAAATGTATATTAATAAATACGTGAATCCTCATTAAAAATGCCACGCGCCGTATGCGATTATATTTTCATGAAATGATAGTTGTGGCAAACGTTTCATGGTTATGAACAAATTTCAATGTAAATTTCAGTTTCAATATTCGGATGCAACCATTGCCCTTGGCTACAACTAATGGCAAAAAATTATTTTAAAAAACAAAACCAGTTTAACGACAAGATTGGTGCTGTTATTACAAACAAGTTTTGACCATACTTGGAAAACACAAAAAGCATCTAATCATAATTGCCAAAGGCCTAAGTATTTTGAATGTGTCTATTTTGAGCTGGAAACTTTTGGAATTAATGGTAACTTATACTAGCAATTATTTGGAACTTGAACAATTACCACCAACTTAGATAAAACAAGTTTATAAGTGTTGAACCAAGAAAACTATATACCTGAGCATACGATTAACACTGAAATATAACAAATTATTACCCTCTCAGCTATTACATCTGCATTTAATAGATTAAATCTGAGTCTGAATCTTCAAATTTTTCTCTTCACATTCCACATGTTCGACGATTCGATAAGTTTCAAACGTATTAAGGTTGAAATATCTAAGAAATAAAATAATAGACAATTTTGTTTTCAGACATACATTTATGACCTTACATTCACGGGTAGCGCAATAGGAAATAAACAATCGATCCATGTCCAACAAAAGAATTGGTAAATCTGTAAAGCAATTAATTCTAAATGTACAAGATTGTATGAGAAACCCGTTTACAGACATGCAATGAGATATTGACTATGTTTAATAGAAACTCAAATTTGACTTGAAGTTTTGCAAACAATATTAATAAAAAACAATTACTCGGTGAGATATTCTATTCTACTAAATAATCTGTATTAACTTGGCAAGTGATGACACGACAAGTGGAACAGCATCATCCTCATATGTAGCAAAGGAATTATTTATAAATAATATTATTCATATGTAAATATACACCGGCAAATGAAAATCTGCTACTTCCAGATTACCGTAAAATAATATAATATAAATAAATATATTAAGCAGATGCTGTAAAAACTTTATATTTAATACGCAAAATTGGCAGACTTTACGGTATTCTTAACGTATGGACTCCTGTCAAGTTTATCATTTATTGTCAATTCTAAACATTTAACAGTTGATACACATTTAATTACGGAACCATTGATATTAACATTAAAAGAACCTATTTGTTGTCTAATATTGGGTTTTGCTAACAAAATCATTTTTGTCTTACTAATATTTACAGCCATTTTATTTGTCTTAATCCGTTCACAAATTTTTTCACGATTCGTGTGTTATATTATTTCGCATTGTGTACATGTTGGAGGGATCAGCAATTACAATTAAACTGCTGTCATCAGCAAAAATTATTATAAACCCATTTATAATAACAAATGGTAGGTCATTTATCATGAGCAAAAGCAAGGCAGAGTGGTAATTTTAATAAAGAATATATAAAAATATTTCTGCAAGCTGACATTACAGAAAGCTTATATTTAAACAGTCACACTGGCGTTTAAAAAATGTCATCTCACGTCAACATGTCTACTATTAATTAGAATGGATGGGTAAAATATTACCTGATGTGTATTAAAAATGAGCGCATTTGTGCTTATTTGAAAACGAATAGAATGCAATTTAAATATAATATAATATTTGGTGAAATGAGAAATTCAAAACCCGTAAATGTATTTCGGTAAATATGTAATTAAAAATCAAAGTTAAAATCACATCAGCTTTCATATTCTAGCAAAGCAGTAAGAGGAAATAAATCAATTTATTTTTTCCCTTTCGATAACGTCTTCCACCTGACAGTGCCTTATACCAATTAATTTTATTATCTAGTCGTTATGTGGCTACCTTTAAAGCTTTTTTCCAAGTTGATAAAATGATGTAAGATTCCGGTCTACAGAAACTCTATTAGCGTAATGACACTTTAATTTCATCACCTTAAAGTACGAGGGACTTTCATAAAATATTTGCTTTTCTCAGGTGAATTTTTAATCTTTCATAAGGATTCAGGAATATAACGGATAATTGAAATGAATTTCACAAAATGCAATATATTCTTAAACGGTCTGTTCGTGACATTTTGCATAATTAAACATTGGCAAAACAATATGATATAAGGAGTATGCCAAACGTAAAAACGAAAGTTTTGATTTTTGAAAATATGTTTACAAAATAGTAATTGATGTGTACGGTATTTCTCTATAATTGTTTTTATTAATAGTAAATCCCGATTATCCTTGTCTTGTTGAGTATAATAACCGTTTAATATGGTTAAATATGAAGATATACTTTTCTCATTTTTGATATCGGGTTCTTCTTTAGGCAATAATTCATTGCCGGAAGAAGTCCTGATACTGTAATATGGGCTAAATATTTTAGTTCGTGCGAGCATTGATATATTTTCCCACGTGTGGTTTATATAATTGGATTGGAAGCTTAAGCCTTTTCTTTCAGGTTTATATATTCAAGCTATTTGGTAGCGTAAATTTTAGACTTTTGTGAAGAATTGAATATACATAAAGAATATATATAAGAGCCGCAACTCATACAATAAAGATAATCTGTTTTTGTGTTAAAATTTTTTGGAATAAACTTTATCAAGCAATCAACTACATATGTACATCGTGTTGAAGTGTCTTCAAAGTTCCTGCTGAATATATATTTTCCCATTCATTTTCTGATGGCAAAGGTTTCCAAATTTGATGCGATAAGACATAGAGTGGTTCTACTTTGGAATTATCTTTTGTAATTCTTGCAATTTCACACCTAAGATCAATAAGCATATTTTTCTAGCTTCCTTATAAAATAATATATAAATTTAATCTAATCTGCATTCAAAATGAAGTGCTCGTATTTTAATGACGAATGGTTCAAAAATTGCAAAACCTCGCATATTCTGTTTTGCTAAAAACCGTCAAAATTGATATGCTTGAAATATTTTGTGTGAGCAAGTTGCTATATGTTTTCTCAAGGTTGGGCAAAATTTTTACAACAATAATCTTCTGTCGTCAGCATTCTCTTCTGGACTGCATTAAATAAAATGTTACTCTCTAAATTCCACTTCTGTTTACAGATTTTCAAGAAAGCTTCCCGTTTCCATGCTTCTTATTACCGAATGTTATATTTAATTCTGTAACGAATCAATGAACAAATATATTTAAAACATTTAAAGCTTTATACTGTATAATGCTGTTCATTTCTCCTTCAAGTTCGGAGAGACCATTTTTATTAAAAAGACACTTAGCAACGTGATGACTTGTAGATGATTACTGATATTGAAGCTACGTGAATAATATATTGAATGCTCTGAATAACACAGGGTAGTTTTTCCATTTTCTGACGGAAATCCAATACATTAATTAGTACTACTACCCTGAAATACTACTACCTACTACTACTACACAATACTACTACTACCTTAGTAGTAGAAGTGCTTAAAAGCATTTCATCGACCCAGTATTAGTACTAATGCCAACTGGATACGAGTCCATAAGCTTTGATGTTAATAAAATCGTACGGAAAATTGTGGAGCGCATTAAGTATGGATTTTTCCATCCTACATTTCTACTCTACGAAGGAGATGTAAATCAAAATAGTTTATTCACGCGTCTTCGGTACACTAAATACTGCAGATATTATAGTTCCGCCAAGCTCTCCAGTAGTATAATTGACAAGATCAGTTATCGTTAACAATAATAGTTTAAAATGAATATGAGGCCTAACATATCAAACCAAAGTCCTCTTACTCTACTGATACTGATGACATTAGTTTTGTCATATTCCGGTAGCAGTTTAAGTAAAACACTAAAATCATTTGAAACAAGATTGTTTCCACTTGATAAAGAAACTAAAAGCATTTTGAAACAACTGACAGACATTCATCACCAACAAGGTTTAACACCAGCAGTAAACCTTAATCAAATTCTCAAAGCAGTGCAAACCCAACATACATTCACCGTCGTTAATAATTTCCTTGGCCTCAATATTGGAGAAACCGAGTTTCCGATAAAAATTCGAAAACCAGTACCTGCAATTCGAAAATCTGCCAATCTTCGTGTTAATAGTAGTAAGGTCGGACGTATAACATGGATTCCAGATGGTGGTTTGTCACCCTGTAAAAGTTCTTGTGCGGCCAACGAAACAAAATGTACCTCTTCAAGCAATTTAAATAAAACCGTCACAAATGAGAAGAACATAAATGATTTTAAATTTTGCTTAAATCAATACCATTTTAATATTTCTGTAACTATGAAACCATGGCTAGAAACTATTCTGGTTGATCTGTATTTCCCAATGGATATATCGCGAATAGATTTCGTTGGATATGTAGGAATATTAAACTCCTTTGGAGATCATTACAGTTATTATAAAAGTTTAAATAGACGACCTACTATTGGTCCATCTGTGAATATTTTTGTGAAAGATGTTCGGAAGGAATCCAATGCAGATGAAAAAATCTGTCGTTTAGTTAATGCAAAAATTGGTCGGTTCACATTTACCAAGTCCGATAGGGTTAAACAGACTTTTACAACAATGTTTATGCTTCTAGAAGTTTCGATAGCAACGCAAAATATTACACAGGTTAGCGTTCTTCGTCTTTCTAGTTATAGTAACACGTGCTTTACACACGTAGGAATAAAGCTTTCAACATATGCAACTCAAACCATTCTGTATAAATTACCCATAATGGCCTTTCAGGGAAGGGACGAAGTATTCAAATGGATAGATCTATCCTATGGCAGGTTTGGAAATAATAAGTTCCAAGGGGTAAAGATAGAACTTTGCTATTGTAAATTGTTCAAATCGACATTCCGAAATATTTTTGATCCTACTTTGGATCTTCCACAGAGACATTATTTAGCCATTGCTAAATTATTTCAAGATGTTATGGGAAATTTTACATATTTGATTGATAAAGGTGTGATGTGTGAAAACGGAGAAAGGACGGGAATTAAATATGTTGAAGGCCTACGTGCTTCATTATTATTGAAATTTGGCAACACACTTGACCCAACAAATCTTACTCATATAAAACATGCCATCAGTTTTGAAAATGTTATGGCAAAATATAGATTTGTGGCAAGTGGACAAAGAGGATTCAAACAGTTTTTATTTCGTGAACTTTCAAATGTGTATGATATGTACGTTTGGCTAAGCATCGGAATATTCCTAAGTATTTTAACTATTTGTCTAATAAGGTTACATTGGCCAGACTTCAACTCCATGGAAACCAAGATTTTGTCTTTCCAACGATGTATTCATCATCTAATTTCACTTTTAAAAGTACTTGTGGAGCAAGGAGATCCTTTCTGCAGTCAAGTTGTAAATACTGCATCCTTACGTTGGATATTGGCAGCCTATTTTCTTGCAGCTCTAGTGCTGAGTAACGCATATAAAAACAACAACGTTTATAATATGGTTTCGCCGAGAACTCCTCTTTTGTACGAAACATGGGCTCAACTGAGAGACGACAGGTGTACCATATATTCCAGAGTAATCTTCTCACCGCACCATATAAACCGAAGACCAGATGACTTGCGACGAGCTATTTTCAGTTACAAGGATATTCCCGGTATGGTGTACTTCATTATCAAGAAAGAAATATATGATATATCTTCGCGTTATAAAGTTTATAATAGACACATTCCAAATGACACTCGCTCACGAACACTATGGGACTTGCACAATTTCTCAACATTACATCGTAATGCTGGTCCGTTGCTTAAAAGTTTTCAATTGAATTTTTCTAGAATCTCAAATAAAAAGAATTTTGAAGTTGAAGCACCTGCATTAGACATTAAGTTGTACAAATTTTATGAGAAACAAGAATTCTCGTGGATTATCAATGATTTTGAAAAACGCAGGCGCACTGCTGTTATTTTGCCAGAATACTTGAGTTATAAGTACGCAATGATACTGAAAACGAAAGGGATTAAACATGTTTCGGTTGGGTCAGAGGCTTATGGCGGAGTGAGGAAAACAATCGATCTTGAAGGTTATGGACCACCATATAAAATCAAGAGGTTTAGATTGTTAGAGGAATCCAGACTAATTGAGTGGTGGGGAAAGTTTGTAGAAGATGAGCGATTCAAGAACGATTTGGAAATATTACCGCCAAAAAGTATTGAAATATCAGGAAATGTGTTGATATATTTCATAATCCTTTCCATTGGTATCGCTCTTGCGACTATGGTTTTCATTGTGGAAATAAGGAATTTGATTTTTTACAACGTAAAGATTGTTTTTCAGATAATCAATTTATTTATTTCAACAGCTTGGAAGGGATTAAGGAAACGAATCAAAACGATAAGTTGTTGCTTTGCTTACAAACGGAAGTTTCGCAGTAGATGCAAAGTTAACACGCAGAATCAAATTAGCCGCATCCGTCAACTACGAAATGTCATGAAAAGAAGAATGACAGTATAAGGATGTACCAGTATAATCTTTAATTTTCGATCGGTATATACAATTAATGAGTATGATTCAAATATGTAGACAATGATTAAATTAAATGATTAAATTAAATGATTAAATTGACAACTGTGAATTACATTGAATATTGCCGATTCTGTACTTTATATTATTTTGTATGCTGAATCATCTTAAAAGAATGTATGAAACTGCACGTATTTGATTTTTATGTTTAAAGCACCAATTTGCACGTTTAATTCCTTGACAACAAGTTTTATTTGACCGACTGGTTTTATTGCTATATCGCAGCACATGGCTTAGAACGGGGGAATCATAAGTCTTTTATAATCACGCTAAAACTAACAGATGCTGTTAATGTTGGTATTGTTGATGGATATTTAATTATAAAGCGAAATGCTTAATCTCCACACGAAACCCGTTCGAATTTTTTCGATTATTTTGAGGCATCAAGGAAGTGAAACCATTCCATTAGAAATTATCGTTTTTCTTATTTCTAATTAATTCAGTTCATGACGTAAAATTATTCCTTTGGCTATGTATTTTTCGACACGAACTGAATTAATTTTTGAACAATTGCACATTTTTGTCACATGATACCTCAGTTCCTATTTTTGCATCTTACGAGAAATAAAACATATATTTCACAAATGTATTTGTGTAAAAGGAAACCCGTTTTGGTTCCGTTTATCCATATGGAAAGAAAACTAAATTATTTCTTATTCGGTAACATTTTAACTAGCAGACGATAAACCAACGTAGAAACTTGCTTGCAAGGGGTTGTGCAAATTGATTGATTTACACTATTTGAAAAATGAAATAAAGACAGTACTAATACTAATACTAATAAAAGCAATAACTTTCCATGTCCCGTAAACCTAGGAAGCAATGATTCATACATTCATTTCGATGGAAGATATCTGCAATCTGAACGGTGTAATGCAATTACACGAAATGATGACAGAAGTTTCACAAATGCAACAACGTGCCAGTCGATATACAAATATTATGATGACCATCGTCATGAACACAAGTGCATGTAAATTATGCCGCACTGATGTTTTGATTACTCTTGTATTCTAATTTCGTCACACTACTAAAACCATATAATGGATCATTAAGCGTAATATATTTTGAAATAAGATATTAATCTGCTGCTCATTTGACTCACTCCAATAGCAGAAGATTAACGGTAATTAGATGGTAGATGGTAATTACGCAGTCCCCGTCAACCCCTTTTTCTGACAGAAAACATCTATGCAACAAAAAATTGCACCGTCATTTTATGTTGCATTTACGCTGTAACTCAAAAGCCCAGAAACTAAACCAACACCATTTTCTGGAGATGGGTAGAGTCTAGACTATATCGCTTGAAGGAATGCCTAGAACGCAGATTAACATTAGCATTAAAAGCTAAGGCTATGATGTAATAAATTGAATGATGGGTAATGCAATAATCTTTGGGTTTTACTATTGTAAAAACGGCAATTAAATCTAAGCAAATTTTACTCTGATACAATTTGACTGTAAGTATAACTGTCAAGGTCTTGGCATTTTACGTCATTCTTTACCATAAAAGTTAAGAGTCGTACCTTACCACAAATTTGGTAATCTATTTGAACCAAGCTGATATTCTTTCCAAGATCGCTGTTTTACAGCTAGATTGTTCTGGTAATAATTACAACATACATTCTTGAAAAAAACTGAAAACAATGCTACCTGCTATTCATTAGTTTTCAGAAATTTAAACAAAAATCATCATGCTTCAAAAATATTTCATAATGCCGAGTTTTAAAGAAAGTGTACAGTAATAAGGCTTGCTTATTTTGATTGAACTGGATCAATAGATATCATGGAAATTTTAAACATATATACCTAATCGCTGTAAGCCATAACTTTGCGTGTTGGCCAAAAACTAAAACACAGACCTTTTTATGAAAACTTTAGGATCTTAATAACAAGTTTAAGAACTTTTTCGCAAACAGTGCTAAGAGCTCATAATTTGAACCCACGGGTATTTCAACATTTGTGTTTAGCCTTTATGAAAACTATGAAATATCAATTGTAGTTGCATAAAATACAACGAAAAACTTGTAAAATTTATATTTACCATAAATTGGTTTGTTTTTGTTCAACACTACAGTATATCATATTCGAGTGTAGCTTTATACTTCGCTATCCAACAAGTGATTAGTCGCAAAAAGTTTGAGTATCAGGACACAAATCGCAACTCTGGGTGTTTGATACCTATTTAAGTAAAATTTATTATTCGTTTCTCCATCTTTAGTACATACCATAACGTAAAAGTTTTGCTTGCTCAAATTGCTTTATGTATTAAGGGAATAAGCTGCTTGTCAGAGATTTAGTAAATAAGCTAGATACAGAAACTATATCCACGAAAAACCCATACCCAGGCCATTTATAAACTATTACTACAGATATTAAAAATGTCGGAGACTACATCTTGGACCATTATGTTACTATATACTCTATATATCACAATGATTAATTCAGCAGTGCAAAGGATTGATCTAATGCTGGACCTTCAACTGTTCGAAAAATGCTCCGTTCATATTGCCCAAGCTGTAATTGATGAAGCTGTAAGTTTCCAATAAGTTTTAATTTGAATTGCCTGCGAGACTAAAATAATTGGTGTATTGATTTTTCAGATGTTTATCCACAATGTTATACCAGAGAACTTTCCAATTGTATATTCGGAATACAGGTTTTTGAAAGCCTGGTTTAGCGGAATGGCTTGTGACGATAAACCATATAGCTTAGCACCAGCTGAAGGATTTACCCATAATGCGACTCCAGCTTACAGACTAACATGTCAGGTGTTGGTATATGTTACCCCGCCAGATTGTAACTCATGGAAAGTAACTGGAGCCATGGCTGTTGCGACTTCCAGGAAAGGTCTTATAATGCCGAATTCGGACCGGAGTTTAATGGCACACGAACCTGTTCTTATTGATGACTCTGCAGAAGATTATGCTTTCCGTGTTCCTAGAATATTCAGGGATGGCAGATACATTATTCTCGTTGGAACAAGGAGCACATTGTTTCAACCACCCAGGAATGGTATATGCAGTTATACTGATAAGCTATCCATGCTTGAAAGTGTATTCTTTCCTATTACTATTTATATACAAACAACGTTTTCATTGGAGACAAGCATATTTGACGGAATTCATCCTGTCACAAAAATTCAGTCAACCATTTTTGTTGGTGAAGTCTCACAACACACCATTCTTCGTAGGTTAGACAAACTCACATCAAAAAACTTAGCCGATATGTTTGATACAACATCAGCAATGAATAGTTTCGAGTACACGCTCTATCCCATGCACCTAAAAAAGTATTCGTCATTAGATAAGTTTGATAAAGTTGTAACGGAGTACCAGAGAAACACCCAAACTATCTGGGCAACCTTTTGTTTGACTGGTTGTGTAAAAAATCTAGATTTAAGGTCGCCCTATTTCTTACAGGTAACAAAAAATACCCTTGATATTCGTGCTATATGGATAACACTTATCCAGCCGAATATGACAAAAATTTTGGATGATGAGTTTATCCGATTTGCTCCAGTATTTTCAATTGAAGATCCTCCCAAATATATTCAGTTTGTTAGACTTGACAACAAAGGCTATCACTTTGTCACTTGTTCCGATATATTTGATATTGATATTCTATCATTGGAGGGATTCGTGTCCGCATTTGACAGTACCACGTGGATAATTTTTCTTGTTTCGTTGATTATTGTTACCACAGTGCATTCTCGGTTGATGTCAAGGAGGGTTTCGTTTAAAGAAATAGTTTTTAATTTTATCCCCCTGTTAGAACAGGGAGTAAATCTGTCAGGCTGCCAAAAATTTCTCGCAGGTACCTGGTTGTTAATGGGAATTATTTTATCAAATTGTTATAAAGGAGAAAATATCACAAAGCTGATTGCACCACTTGAGCGAAACAAAGTACAATATTTTGAGCAAATGGTAAACAAAAATGTATCTGTGTTGAGTACAATGGAATATGAAACACTTTACAATAATCAAGCTTATCCAAGCGTAGAAATGATGCTCAAAATATATGGCTTGCATAATGCTTTAGCAGAAACTACACGTACCCGTTTCGATCTTGCATACGGCAAATCCAATTTAACGCAGCAGACTTCTAGCATTATTGAACGTGTGCGCAAAATGATTTACAGACCTGACGAATCAAGCGAATTCTTGAAATTTAACAGATTACCACATCTGGTCTCCCTACTGGAGCAATGTGGTAGAGAAGTAGTGGTTGATGAATACGATAGACTGGTCGGGGTTTACTTGCGGCTAAGACTGTCATTTAAGGAGAAAGGAAATCAAACCATGGCTAGGCGACTGACTATAAGTAAAGATAGTTTAGGTAAGACCACGGTGGCATGGATACTCAAATATTTAAGATATCCAGTTACCAAATTTATTATTCGGGTTCACTCCTTATCAGAATCCGGTTTGGTGCAAGCTTGGGAGAAATGGGCTTTTCGAATATCAAATTGGAATCATACCGTGCATGCTGCCGAAGAAGAGAAAACTGTTAGGAGGATGGGTTTGGATGGAAACGTGAGGGTTGTGTTTTTTGCATATTTATTTTTATTAAGTATTTCAACATTTCCGTTCATAATTGAAGCTCGAGTGTTTATCATAGAATGGGTTTATCGGTTGTATGTTAAGTGTTTGCTGCAATGCGGGATGTACTTATTTTATGTAGGTTTGAAGGTTTTCTTAAAAATAAAATAATTTAATTAGTAATATTTTGTGGTTGAGAATACATCGGGCTATTTATTCAAGGTTATAAAATCTCATCCAATGACTATCCTCAATTTGTCGCTCCCAAAAATATTGAATGAAAACACTCAACAAAATGAGAATGTTTCAGTGCATAATGAATTTAACAATTAAATAGACTAATAAAACTAAAAACAATGAAATATAATATTATTTGCTTAGAATAAAAAAAAACTGGTAAGAATATTAGTTCAGTCTGGCAAGAAATCATAATATGTACAACAGTCAAATACAAACTCAATGTTTATGGAAAAATCAGCCTAATCGTAATTACGGTTGAAATAATACCTTTGTATTTATACACATTATTTTATAAATATTTTTTTCTAGATGACATTTAAATTCTACCGAATTTTTCGGTGACATCAGTTTATTGAAATATTCCGATGACGACTCTTTAGTCACGATTGATAATACACCTGTTTGGAATGATATACGTATATAGAGTTGAATATATATATATATAAAACGACCATGATAAAGGTTAACCCTCATTAAAATACCGTTCGCCTTCTGCAGCATTGTAATTATGCATATTTTCATGACATGATATTTATGCGAAACATTGAATGTATAGCCTAAGTACATATTGTATTTACATTTCAGTGCTAAGAATGAACTACTGAACTTAAATACGATAATTGACCTTTTAAACAAAAGTGGGTATAAATTACTAAAAACTCAAAACAAATTTAATGATAGGATTGAGACTATTATTAAAACAAGTTTCGACTAAATTGTGACCAGGAAACCAAAATCATAAACGATTTGTCCAAATATTTTCCAGACGTATACTTCGAACAGCAAGCTTAGTAAACTAATGATAATAAAAACTAGCAATTATTTGGAAACTTGAGCAATTACGGCCAACTTGGGAAAACCAACAATTTTATAAGCCTTGAACCAAGAAAAGATTATATACCCCAGCCTAAGATTTAAACTGGCACGTAACAAATCTGAAAAATATTGAGTAGTTTCTTACCAACCCAAATACTGAGCACAGTATCAGCATCATACATCTATAGCACTAGAGTTTGAAATGACATCTTTGCATTACACCCTTTTCAACAATTCTGCATATTTGTCGTCTCATTTATATCCATCTCTGGAAAAATAAGTATCCAAGTTATTTTAAATTGATATTTTAAAATGCCACATAAGACGAATCATTTCTAACGATCCGTGATAAAAGTTTTAGAAATTAAAATGAATTTTAAATGAACACGTAACTTTTGACATTAGTGTTTTCTCAATAAACGAAAAAACGTATAAGCAAGCATATTTTACCAGCCTCGTAAATTAAACAAAAAATTAACAGTATAAGGAGTAGTACTAGATCAAATAATTTTTTGGGAGAATGAGAAACTACCACCGGAAAAATTCGCAAATCATTGCCTGCAACATAATGTATCTGTCTCCGGAATATATCAGAGGAATATAAAGCAACACGAAATGGAAGTGCAGTAGTGGGTAATCTTATGATCAAGCACTGTCAATTTAGTTTTTACTTTTAAGGTAGTTTTTGAGTTTTGCAGATGGTAAATTTTAGCTTTAGTCATAGTCCTTTTACTCCAATTGTAATCTATCATTCACATGAAATGGCAGAATTTCAAAAAAATTGTTGAATGGATCTTTTTATAAGCCATCTAAAGAGACTCCATTATATTAACAGTGTTTAGGAAATACTTGCATTAACAGTTATTGTTGGTTCTCTTTATCTATGCCAACTTATAATATAAAATGTCTCGTTTCAACGAAATATTAGTTTCCTGTGCATTATGCTAGCTGTACTGCATACATTAAATACGATAGAAAATTTGGATTTTGAACTTGTTTGGTATTGGGATATTCATCAATTATATTTGTCCGTTCTTGAAACTGGCATGATTTGTAGATGTGCGATTTTCATGTTTGAATGTTATAGTTATGTATTGGTTATGTTTCATTAACACATTGGTTTCTTACTCCACAAAAGGCGTATCAAGTTTTTCATTTATTTATGCCATACTGCCGCATATGTATCTAATGGTATGGCCTGATAGGGCATACTAATGCAAGACATAAGCCTCAGAAGACATACACAAGAAGACCTTCGCCTCAAAATCACCTTTGCCTCAACAGACATAACCTCAAAATATATACATAATGAAAGATCAATAAAGCATAGAATTTTAGTTTTTCAATGATATATTTCTGCCCATCCACAACTTTCCTGAAACATATCCAGTATTTCGTCAGGTTAGTCGATTAATAAATTTCGCGAAATATATTATGACTAATATCGCATTAAATGAAATGATACACGTTTAATAATATTTTCCCCTTCCGTAATTTCCCTATAAATTTTCAAACACAAACGAATACCCTTACTATTAGTATATATACTTTGTCGGAAATCAGCAATTCCTGTAAACTGGTATAATGTTGCACATTAACAAAACTTCCTTACAAATAGGCTCCTTCCTGTGCTCAATTTCCCTAAAAACTAAATAGACTATTATCACTATTTAGAATCTGTAAACGTTTTTTCGTCAACTGGTAGAAAACCTAATTGTAAAACAACACATGCATTAATTAAAACACATTACACATGCTATTTGAAGAACTTTCCATAATACTCTACCTCATATAGCGTCTTGAACAATCGACAGTTTTTCTACGATGTCAGGTTTCAAATTTTACAGGGTCTCCTGAAGAAAGCACTCACTTTATGTTTGAAAATTTGGTAAAGTAAAAATTAAAATTAAATTTTAGCGCTACATTGTTTTCACAGAGTTTCATACAAAGCATCATACATTGAAGCAAACTCTTTTCAATTGATTCAAGGAAATTTTTGCTCGCTACTCACCAATACAGAATACGAATATTTGTTGATAAACCTGCGGCATTCAATGATATGATTTATTGCTCGATAACCTGCATTCCACTTTGCAAAGTTAAATCAGACCCTTTGTCAGGTATGAAATTACATGTTCTCAATTGGGTTTCTCTTTTGCTTTCTCTCATCAGTAATTGCTGACTTGTTTTGGAAGTAAGAAATAGGCAATTACGAACGAGGGGCAGGAAAGATGAATATGAACTGATGATGAAAGTTGTGATTTAAGTAAGAACAGTAGGACAATTTTTGAATTGTAGATAAATAATTTTCAAATCTACCTTAGGGCCGTATTTTTAACTGAGAATAACATTAATTGAGAGCTAATTTTTTGTATTGCTGAAATTATGTGATCAGTACCAATGTCTTTTAGTGCCGTATGTATTTTGTATAATTATGGCTTTTATACGCTGCGTTTTGGCGATTATGTCTTTTGAGGCACGGGATTATCAGGCACATTCGTATCTAATATACGACAAATAGGGCACACTATTGCTAACAGTAATAATAAATGAAATGGAACTTCCAGGAATAAAACCAAACGCAATTAAATAGATTTTTTGAGATAATCAAAACTGTGGATAATTATTTTATTCCAAGATTTGACAGAGAAAGAGATGAATTTCCTGACAAAATGTTGTATTTAAAATCCCACAAAAATGGGATCGAATTTTTTTTAGTTGACAGTCTTCATATTAACATGAAGTCCAACTCTTATGCAATAAAATTTTCTTTCAATGAAGACAAGGTTGTTTGTATTTAATCATTATGTATATTTCGAAAACCAAATGAGATTATTATTAAATACATGCCACAGGAAGCGCCATATTTTCTGATAGAATCATCTATTAATTCAATTTCATAATTTAATATGGAAATGGTTAATACAGTCGTCTTATGTCAAAATCAAATTTGCTGATGTTAAAGGCCGAAAAATATCAATAAATGTTCGTTTGAAATGTCCACGGTTCTAAATATTTGTTTATATCTATCATTTTGATCCAGGGCAATAACGCATAATTAAAATAGATTTCACAAAATGTAAAACTCACTCCCAATTGAAACAAGTTTCTTGAAACGTGGAAGACGCGCTGCGACTTGTCTCTGTTGCCCTTCGAAAACGGTAGGAATAAAAATTTCTAAAATTCAATATGATTAGCGGTCGACTAAGCAATTTTGAGTAATTCTTATTTCTGTATGTTTACATGCGTTTGTAATTAATAAAGGTTGATTCACTAGTGTATCCAAGTCCGCACCATGTCTTGTAGTTGTTTTACCATATTCCTAAACGTTACAATAAAAGTTCTACTGAAAGCAAAAATATTATCATCAATAAAGATTTTGTAAAAGTTTAAATTAAACTCTTTTCAAATAGCTGTTTGTTTATTATTTTCCAAAATATCATTACGTTACATATCTCGTCAGATGGAACTTATCAACCTGATGATCGTGTTCAACTTGTAAAATTTTAAAATCATCAGTCGCTGGATAAGAAGGAAGTCAACCGCTGACAGTTATGCTGGATTGTCCTAGGCTTTCGTAAATGTACTTACTTTCATCATCAAAAATCGAAATTGTTAAAACTGTTGCGTTGAACTTTGGTAAATTTTATTTCAAAATGTTTGATTATATGTGCTTGTTGTTTTTATACCATCAGGTCTATTTTTCATCAACAAATAACGTACATAATTTTTCAATACGACAAAAACATCAAACACAAATGACAGCTTTTGTTAGACATTTTTGCTCCTTGTCCAAGTTTTGTCAGTAAAGTATCCGATGCAAGGATAATGATATTTATTTTTTTAAACATAATCTCTATAGAACTATCGACAGAAGGCCAAATTGATGTGAATGTATTGGAATTACTATTAATTTTTTACATCAATATAAAACAGTAGAGATAGTTTATACTGTATAGAATCACCACACGTCATACCAAAAACCGCTCTGTAAAAATATATTGTACTAATTACTAATTTATAAATTTAGGCAAATGTATCCTTGTTTCTCATAATGTATTTTAACAAATAATTTATATCCTAATTTCATGTTGTAATTTAAATAGTTTCTCCTGAAGAAGACCATAGTATCGGTAGAAAGCTAGAAAATTAAAAATACTTCGTTTCCTCAAATTTCGTCTAATAACTACTCTTAAAATAATATTTATTCTTTGAATCCCTCAATTTCACTTCGCTTCTACTGATAGAAAATTTAACTATTTCTTGGTGTAGTAGTCGGATAGACAATAATTATACCGGTAGTTACTTTCTACACACATTTAATTATCTTCTTTTTTTAAATGAAACAGTTCATAAGTTTACTTTACTTTCAAGCCATGAACCATCCTCTGGGTATATTCCTCTTATCCCTCATTAATTAACACTCACTGGAAGATGACGTGCCAATATCATAATCGACTAAAATATTTTGAAACATATAGTCTGAGTTTCAATATATATCAATAAATTTGGGAAAGCTTAACTTTGTTATTTCACTGGCTGCTGTTAAATATAAATTTTTAGCAGTTGTGTTGCATTTCTGATCCTGAATTGAGTATAATAAGTGTAGTCCTGAAATAAAAGATGCATTCACGCAAGGAGATCGTGCATCATCAGAAGCTTTCCGTTGAAATAAAGTGACTAATCATTGCAGCAATTAGCTTAGCTAAATGACTTTGTTCAAATCACTAATAATGTTTATGGTTAAGCTTTCGGATGATCCCACCACTGAAATCATGCTTATCAGTGTGGAATATGGTAAAACAGGATAGACGACTGGAGCCGTTTTCTTATCTACTACATTAATGTCAATCCTCGCCTCAGAACTATTAGAACATACAACGTGTAAATGTACCTATGTAGTTTTCCACGCATACGAAATCTTCTGGAATATTATCTGTTGGCCTGCCGCATACCAACAGCAAGGCTGAAGTAGCGCAAACCCAGCCAACTGGATGCATGCAATAGAATCTCCTCATTGCATCATCTAATGAACACAGACAAATTGCAATCAATCTAGAAAGACAAGTTCATAGAGACTACTCTCTAGCTCCATTTTACTCTTACTGAAAATTTATTATAATTAATATATTGTTAGTCGTTAATACAAAATAGAATACAAAATAGCTGAAATACCTCCAGATTAATAATTATTGTCATTTAGTACATGAAATTACTATTAAACGCACTTGTTTAATAAAATTTTATACTGCTTTTCTGTATCAAGTAGAAGTGTTTTACTGACTGAAGTGTAAGACTTAAGCAATGGCTAACAATTTCCAAGTCGCTTCGGAATTAAACGATCCTCAACCTTTGTGTTTACCAACTGGTCCGGGAGTGGAGGATGTATGACTAAACCTGTCAACAAATTAATTTATACATAAATTATTGGTATCTATTATAATTAATATATCGTTAGTCGTTAATACAAAATAGAATACAAAATAGCTGAAATACCTCCAGATTAATAATTATTGTCATTTATTCCATGAAATTGCAATTAAAGGCACTTGTTTAATAAAATGTGATACTGCTTTTCTGTATCAAATAGAAGTGTTTTACTGAGACTTAAGCAATGGCTAACAATTTCCAAGTCGCTTCGGAAGTAAACGATCCTCAACCTTTGTGTTTACCAACTGGTCCGGGAGTGGAGGATGTATGACTAAACCTGTCAACAAATTAATTTATACATAAATTATTCGTGTGACAAATTCCAAACAGGCAATTAATTTTCATCTTATATCCGTTTTAGATCTGGCATAACATATTTGGTTATTTATCAGACTCCATCGATTTTTACCATCTTTTGGTAGCATCGCCCATATCCTATATCCGTTTTAGATCTGGCATAACATCTTTGGTTATTTATCAGACTCCATCGATTTTTACCATCTTTTGGTAGCATCGCCCAACTACTTTGATTATCTGATTGGTGACCGGAAGTATGCCGTACTGTTTCCACTGGTGCTTCAGGTCCTGGACCGGCAAGACGACGTTGCCAAGTCGGACACACTCAATTGTCGTTTACTTTCTAAATTTACAAAATCTGGAATCGACCAATGGATGCGTGAGGGTAACCCTTGCTTTGAAAACATTAACGGTTATGACCATGACAGATGGGATCCTAAGCATGACGAATTCCATTGCTGGAATGCACGCCACTTTAGGTCACTCGAAGATGTAGTGGAAAACCTCAGGAGTGGAACTTTTCCCCCCGCAAAGTCATCACCATTTCCGGACGGCTTTCTGAACTTACAAGTCTACGACGCAGATATGTGGGAGGAAGAACTTGAGTTGGTAACGGATAACATTTCCCATTATTTGCATCTTTTGCCAAACTTTGGAAAGGAAATTCGCTATTTTTCTTTTAAAACCAATAGTGAAATGCTTGACGGTATAGATTTATTAAATGAGTCCCTGGGATTGATGCCAAAATTACGTGTTTTAGATATCGTTGACTATTCTGGGTACGGTCACGAATATCTAAGATCCTACTGGCTTCCTGATTTGGAGCATCTAACCGCGTTAGGACTATACAGTATGAACGATGACATTATAATTTACCTGCTGACCAAGTACGGGCCACAACTCGAGAAATTATGGTTCTTCGGCCATTTTAATTGTATTCATCAAATCCAGTTTGATACATTCATTTCTTTGAAGCACTTG
>JAHZMV010001549.1:0-16906 GCA_027743765.1 Coecobrya sp. COE2 | reverse complement strand
GTGTAAATGAGTGTTATATTCTCATTCATCGCTTCTGCAGATGAGTTCCTTTGAGACGTAATCCTTAATAAGATTCACGCTATGAAAATGCATAGCGTTTTGGAATGTTCAGCTTCAATTACAGAAGAATGACAACGGTGCCAACAAGACCCAGTTGAGGTTGGGTAACTTGGGGTTCGGGATTGATGATAAGTGATCTAGTATTAATTATCCGAATTGGTGCCGGACGGAAAAGCAATAGTAAAGTATATTTGGAAGTGCTAATATGTTAACTAATAGGAAAAGTATAATGGGTAATGGGTCTCTCTAGGCACGTGCTCGTTTATGATGTCAAACAGACATGCCCTTTACCCATCCTTCAAGAGATTACATTAAGGAATAAAAATAAAGTAATATCAATTTTTCTATTTTTAATTTTTACGAGCGTGTGGTTAGTTAGTACGGTATGTAGCCGTACGCTGACATTTTCAATTTCAACAGTTATTTCACTGGTGTAAATATAGACTTTGATATTGTGCACCTTCATTATAGAACTGCGTTACAAATACAGATACTAGTAGAAATAGTATCGCATTTTTTCATTATTAGGATGCTCCCCACAAACGCAATAATTTATCATAAATCACCGATCCTTCATCATTACATAAAACAGAAAGCGCACATAACTTTCCACAATCGTTCATTTTTCCATCCTACTCATTTCCCGAAAAAAAATATGTTTTAATAGGGAATCCGCTGTGTGAAATGATTGATGAAGGAAAGCCATGGCGTATACCTAACCACCCCCATTAAAATTCTCAGATCCCATTCCTAAAAGTTTTGTACGTGGGAGCTATCCCATTTCTCAACGTGAATATGAATGAAGAAAAGTGGAAATGAAAATCCACTTGAGAATAGGAGCTAAATCGGTTACAGAACATTTATTTTGGCACGAGAGGAAGAATAATATATACATGCTTAAAATTGAAGTTTATAACCATTAATATGTTTGTACATTCCAAATTTAAAGATAAAATACAGCTCAATTCATTCACACGAAACGTGTTTGAAAAGTCATGACCTAAGACATACAAATGAATAGGAGGCAGGTTTTGCAAATTTCTTCCTGTGCAGAAATGATACAATCTTCTATCATTCCAGCCTAATCTCCATTCTGTTCATGATCATCCAACCGAATCCTTCTTGTTTATGATATTTGTTTAATAAGTCGTTACTTCTGTCATATCTAATGAGCACAAATCACATAATAAAACATAAAATCTTAAATTATCAATTTCCACACAGAAATACTTAATTTGATAAGCAAATGACAACAAAAGACGTTTGGCAAGAGATTTGTGGATTTTTTTTGCATACGTGAATCCAAACTCTGTAGAAAGTAAGCGAATCTATATGTAGTTCTAGATATATATTAAATATATATTATGTAGGTATCCCACTAGATAGGTACAAAAATATACATGGGAAATGAATTTTTTTTCGCGAAACCAACTTTGGTGCACCGCAAAAAGGTTTTAGAAAACCACACTGGAAATGCAAGGCACGAACGAAATCACTATATTTTATATACATTTTTGCAAAATATCGTCGTACAATAAAAAACTATAAATCTAATTATAGCTACGTTCTTACTCCCAACGTATAAAAGTGAGATGATAAGCCGTGTAACATACAGTGAACATGAACTGAGCTCAAAAATATTTTATTTTTGTTCAATACGTCGTATTATGTGGCGTGGTTCCTACTTATTTCAAAATTATGACCTTATAAACCCATCATGTACCGTTTCAATTTAATAATGTCTTTCATTCGAATAATTAAACCACTAGTTCTTGTTTCATGAAACAATACTGAACAGTTGAAATTGATACTATATATGCATGTACATATCCAATCCAAAACAGATTGGGATTTGTTCATCTTCCCTAACATCGGCTGGCATGAATAACCACTAAATTTTTTGATACGAAACCAACTTTACAAATCCTATTAATTCACAGAACATCAAAGTTTCCATGTTCTGCTTTTTTATGAACTATGTACCCTGCACTCCTACGATAAAATAACAGTTTTTTGTGAGGTTATCGCTCTCGTGAAACATTAAACCACGGCGGCCTACGTAATTTCAAAGAAAATGGAAAGGCTATTCAAATCAATTTTTTAGTTACTGTTAATTTTATGTGTGACGATTCTTTAATATGGAATTACTCTTGTAAGGAGTCGGTATCTGAAAAATAATGGGAGCACTTGGTCCGGAGGAAAGCTTTGATTCTTACCGATTTGCAGAAAAGTTGCCAAGGATTGCTATTTTTAACGATGATCAGCTCGGATTTTGCAGTTCTTGTAAGAGAAATTGAGAAAAATGTTATGACTTTTGGAAAGAATAACAACAACAATGCTACGTAACGAGAGCCTATTAGCTTGTTGAAGAGAAATAAAATAGTGGAACAAGGAACAACTCGAAGAGATAACCAAAATAATCTAGAAAAAAATCTACCAATCTAATGTGTCATCGTCGCCATTTGTTCTGCTTAACATTTTATTTGCTGGTTTTTTCCTAAATATGTATGTCGAACTCTTTACGTAAGCAAATAGGCTACTTCACAAGATTGACGATATCAAAGTAGGTATCTTTCCCCCGAGCTTGCAAATAAAATATTTGCAATGGACTCATGCCCTGGAACAATAACTGTTGAATATTACGATGGAAGCTCCGAGTTTTCCGATAGTGATGATTCACAATACCCCACAACGAGCATCTGCCGTCATGAGCTTAGCCCACCTAGTAGCCCATGTTCATCTGAATCATCACACAATATTCGAGATTCCATCTCGTGCAAAACTTATGACTTCAAGCATACAGGTTCTGAGAACGAAAGTATGGAAAATGAGCAAGAAGGAGAGATAATGAGACACAAAATATTTCCTGATTTGGCAAGAGAAGCGATGAGTAGTCATTACTCCATCATTCAACAAGAGCAATTGGAATCTCTTGTGCATCCTAAAGCCAGTTTCCCACGTTGCCCCAGAGGAGATGTACCTGAGCAGTATGGCAGGAGAAAGCATCCCGGTCCGTTTTTAACGTGCTCCTTTAGCCATTGTCATGAATGCGGTGACGACTTTCTAAAAATTCCAATATCGACAAAACCAACGCCTGAATTTGATACCTTTGCTCGCCCTCACCATCTTAAAGAGAAAAAGGCTAAATTGTAAACAGTAAATTATAATGACAAAGTAAATATGCGAATTAAAGTGTAATCAAATGCAGAGTAACTTTTTACTTTAACGTGACCTGATTTTACAGTTTTAAGCAATGCAAAAATTGTGAAACGATAGCGTTCACGCACCACCGAAATCCGGCCCGCCATTATGAAGACTATTTAAACAATGTGACTTATAAACAGTATGAGCCAAAAATACATGAGACTGAGACTATATAAAATTCTCATGCTTATTCAAAAGCTAAATAATTACAACCATTTATTAAATTGCCATTTCATTTAGACACAACGATCACACCAAAGTTTGGCAACAGCATGTTGTTGACCGGATGTTCATGATGGGTGAAGATTTGAATACTTTATGTGCTGACGAAGACATTGTTGAAAAATGCAGGTTCTATAAACCGTGTGAAGCTGTAATGAAAGCGACAAGATATTCGCGACACACTCAACGTAGAACACCTACAGGTAAAAGTAAACCAGCCGATAAGTGTTAAAACGCTTAAAACAGAGAACGTTAATCGGTAATTGGAATATTACAGTTGTCACCAGAAAGAGAACCGCAATAGTGCGCCCTTTAAGACGACCTCTGCACAAGACAAATGTTCCAAAGGTTTCCAGCCTCACAAATCCAGCACGTGCGCGACCCAACCCACCTGAACAGAAGCATTTATCTCGTTCCAAATCGGAACTGTCCCACAGAAAATCTTCACGCGAAGCAGATAATCACTTATCCTGTCGGCTCGATCAGACAGCGAGAAGTGCACGAAGCAGAAAAAAGACAGAAGTGTTGCATTTGCATTCAATACGAAGGTCCTCCTCGAGAGACGTTAATATCGATTCGAGTAAATCAAGTGATTTGCATCAAAGGCTAAAGGCCTCTGCAACAAGACTAATTAATTCCCGTCAGGCTTCATCAAAAATTTCAAAGAGATTTGTTAAAAAAGCGGAACCTCTAAAAGAGGTCAAATACATACAAAGAGGAAAGCCTAACATCAGTGCTAAATTCTTGAGGACAAGAAGTAAGAATAAGATTTTACAATCCACCACCACCCCTGGCTCCCATCTAGTCAGTATAAGTCGCGGTAACGGAAAAACGTCAATCAACTCGAAAAAACACAAGCCAACTCAAGCGAAAAGTGGAAGAGCTTCCGCTAAGAGCAACAGGCAACAAAAGTCAAATAATTCGAAGGACAATTCAAGTGACGACGAAAGTTATGCGCAGTATAGGGATCAAAACGGAGAGTTTGATGTTGAAAAATATCGTCAGAGCATCTTAAAAATGCTTTCTAAAAATATGGGAAAAGAAACAACAGAGAAAAAGTAAAAAGAACATCCACTTAATCTCACGATACCCCAAAAACATTTTAAAACCCTGCTTTGCATTTACTTATTGTTTGAAATCTACAGGAAGAAGATTAAAAGATCGTCCCAATCAGATCAGGGAAATTTGCTAATGCTACCGAAAGTCAGAAATGTTTACAGAAACGTAAAGCCTAAAATCACTAGCAATTTCACTCAAAGAAAACGGAGGACGGGAAGAAAGCTAAAACGTGATGTTGATTTTGAAGTTACTAGTGATGTCTCTGTGAAATCCAAGTATTGGAATGATGACAGTTTGGCCACTAATTCATACTTTTCTATACCAAGTGTACATGAATCGTAGTGATAAGTTGTATTATTATTATGTACATAGAGTTAAGAAATATGCACTGCTACTCCGGTCTAAAGTCTAAACTTTTATTGTATAAAAAAATAATGAGTTGTACTAATAATATAAGTCCTTTATACATATTAATTATGATTGTTTATTTAGTAAATTAGTTTATAAAAGTACATTTATCGTCCTCATTGACCTGGAGGAGGAGGAGGTGGTGGAGGAGGGGGAGGCGGCCTTGGGTACTGATTCATGCCTCCATTCACCTGCGGATATGGATTTTGTCCAGCATTTCCAAAATTAAAGTTTGGAGTATTCTGATTTTGCCATTGAGAAGGAGGGCACCATGATCGCCAATGTGATACGGGCGGTGTCGGATGGTACGGACTCTGTTGAAATCCGGTAGCGTAGCTGGGTGGCGGCCCTGAAACAGAGGGTCGAAATCTGTGGCCGCCTCTTCCACCTCTATGTCTTGGAAATCCTCTGTGTGGGTTCATATGATTTGCAGGTGGATTCCAAGCTCCTGGAGGAGGGTACATCGGAAAGCCAGGGGTAGGTCCATAAGGAGTAAATCCAGGAATCATGAGCGGCATAAAAGGAGGATATCCATTTGAATCCGACGCGTTCATATGCATATTTTGAGTACCGTGGAAGCGGGTTTGCTGATCGTTATAATTATGTTGACGCTTTCTTCCACGTTGATATTCTCCGCCATTACTGGCATCATCGCCTTCTTTATATGTCCCGTCATCACCCGGTGCTCCAGTTCTCAAAAGCTTTCTATTTCGCTTCTTTTTCTTGGCAATCTTTTCCATTTCATCGTCAGAAAATTCAACCTCTTCCGCAGGAGGCTCAATGTCATTTAACCAAGAAGCGTCTGAACCTTTTAATCTCCGTAACTGTGCCAGGAATACATATGCTACACGCAAAGATAAAAACCTCTATAAACATTATGTTCACAAATTATGATGGGGTGAAAATAATAATTACGGTTGCACTTACAAGTATAAGGAGTTTTCGGGGCACAGTACACGGGCATCCCAACTTCCACCTTATTCTTTTCTATATGTTCCTTCGAGTTAAAACGCACACAATACATTGGTTGTTTTACTTGACCAATGACATCAAATACGTGACCTAGTGCTCGGTCTCCTTCTTCCAAAAACAATACTGATTCTAAATCAAGGGCCGGAGTATCTGGGTAGGCTTCCACAATGACTAAATGAGAAATTGTGAACATACATTAATGGTTATAAATAACTGCATAATTTCAAGGTTGTTAAATGCAACAGTAACAATTCAATATTTTTAAAACTTACCCAGGGGCTCAACAACGCTTTTAATTGCACCAATAGGTTTACATTCATCACGGGGCACAGAAATATGCAAGTCTTCAATTGGTGGTAAGTCATATAAGCTTAGTTCGCCCTTCACTTTTGGACCCTCAGGTTTCTTCTTGGCTTTGTCATGCTTTCCTTGTGAGTCACCTTCACCGCCAACCCTGAAATAAATCCAATAATAATAAATTATTTTATTTTAATTGACTAACAATCATGAACAAACTCGCTATCAATTTACAAGTGCAATTTACCCCTCGTCCTCTTCAGATTCAGAGGTTTCACTGTCCGCACTATCCGACTCAGAATCCGAAGTCCCACTTTCAACCTCGACCTTCACAGTTCTCGCTTCACTGTACGATTCCGATAAAGGGAAGAAATCCTCCACATTTAATTCCAAGTCTATCCTTTCCTTATTGTCTTCATTCAAGCTTCCAAAGTCAATTACTCGTGAAACCACTTCATTACTCCCACATTCATCTTCAGGCTCTTTTTTAATGTCAGTCTCTTGGACAAAATCAGTTTCCATATTCCCTGCCACCCTCTCGCCAGACTCATCTTTAGGCTCTAGTTTCACCACCACACCCGAGCTTTCCCTATACAGCGGGTTCTCCACCAATGGCTCCGGTTTAACAAACACCGGATTTGGAACATTTTCCACCCCAGGAGCAGACCCTAATTCAGGCTCTTCATCAGACAAATCCGATGATGACTCACCGTCACCATAAGACGCCAACAATGTACCTAACGACCCCTTCACAACGCCGTTTCCCGTGCCATTTTCCGTCTTTACTTTAACTTCACGCTGCGCCATACTCAATGCTTAACAAATTATTGAACAGTTAATTAAAATAAAAAAAATAAATAATTTATCACTCAATCAGATCAAACGCACAAAAACAAACAAACTTCGGATTAACTTTAATCACGTTCATCATTAGCAAAAAAATAATTTAGTGCACCGAACTTAAGTGCATGAAATATTTATAATTAGAGTGCTCATTAAAACACCAATCACATAATCACATGTTCCAAAACAATCGGAAAACAATGAGCACGTGCTTTCTCTGACACAACCTATCTGAAATGCACATGATCTACCTTTCTTACTGCGCATTACACTCTTGCCGCCTTGCAGTTTCAGGGACACTTGAGATGATCCTTCCCAATGCAAATGGATCAGCTGCTGAAATCTGGCATGTTTGTCAACATTCATTGTTCTCATTTCTCACTTGTCTGTCTCAAATTGCTCAGTTAACAGTTTATTTACTTTGTTAAATTGTCACAAGTTTTTAATTAAAGTTAAGTTTCCGGTGAGGGTTGAATCGTGATAAGGCGTTCTGAAAATCTGATTGTGATTTTTAAAGGAATTTCTTTTAATTTAATCGGCAAAGTCCAAAGGTCATAATGTTGTGTAGGAAGTTTCGTCTGTTGGAAATTATAAGGTAAGTTAAATGCTTAATTGGTAAATGGGTTAATTGTCATTTAATTTAGAGTGGTGAGAAAAGTGTTAATTGTCATTTTTTATTATATGTATTTGATTTGTAGAGATGCTCGGGCGGTGTCAAGTGTGGGATGTGAAATTTCAAACTCGAGGAGTGCCTACTTAAAATGTGGATCCCCGGTGGGGGTGGATGGATGCAGACGAAATTATTTGGTTTGGCATACGTCTAATTATAACTGTCAGAAGAAAACAGGTGGTTCCGGGAAATGATGGTAGAATTTCCACTAGTCAAGTTCTTACAAGGATACCTTCACGTTCCATGTTCATCAGGACGCAAGAGACGCCAAACCCGAATAGTCTGAAATTTTATCCTGGAACGAAGGTAAGATTTTAATTATTGACATGATTTCACTTAAAAATGTGGTGTTTTTAATAATTAGTCGCACCCTCGGGCCTCGATCATCGTCTCTTATCTATCTCCTTTAGCTTTGTTAGTACCAGTACTCATTTTAAAACTATTTTACAGGTGTTGGACAGCGGGGCGGACACGGAAAGTGCAACACAAAAATCAGGTACATTCGTCAGAATCTGATTAACATTACTGCATGACCACGCCACATAAACTCTTGTTGCGATGAATGCTGAATATTTTTTATTCGTAGATTCTCAAGCTGGCGAGGAAGAGGAGGACGAGACGGTTTTATTAATTAAGGAACTTCTTGACAGCAGAATACGACCAACAGTTCAAGAAGATGGTGGTGATATTCAGTTTGTTGTGAGTTTGCAGACTTACTGAGGTTTTGCTTTGACAAAGATGAAACCGTACGGATATCTTATGTATATTTTTGGATTTATATTTTTAGGAATTTAAAGATGGCATCGTTAAATCTTCTGATGCAAGGATCATGCACTTCTTGTCCCAGCTCTGTAGTCACGTTAAAAAATGGAGTACAAAATATGCTTCAATTTTATATTCCAGAGGTGATACTTGTACTACATTCATCCAAATATTAGTTAACAAAATCATTTGAACAGGCAAACTGATTTTTCCGTGTTTCCTTGTTTAGGTTCTTAGTGTGGAACAAATTATTCCAGAGCACGAAAAAATTGCCGAAAGTGAATTTACCAAGCTTGAAAGCAAACTTGAAGCAGAAAAGCAGGCTAAAAGTAGTGAAAAATCGGAATATGACCCTATCCTACAAAATATCAAACCCAAACCGGATAAGNGGTGATGCTTGTACCACATTTATCCAAATATTAATTAACAAAATCATTTGAACAGGCAAACTGATTTTTCCGTGTATTTTTTGTTTAGGTTCTTAGTGTGGAACAAATTATTCCAGAGCACGAAAAAATTGCCGAAAGTGAATTTACCAAGCTTGAAAGCAAACTTGAAGCAGAAAAACAGGCTAAAAGTAGTGAAAAATCAGAATATGACCCTATCCTACAAAATATCAAACCCAAACCGGATAAGCAATAACTAAATACTAATCAAGTACCAATTAGCGGAAAAAATTGTCACAGGAAAATATGAGACAATAAATTTTTGCAGTTTTGTAGTGCTGCGTCCTTACACTCTAAGACTGTTTTGCTTTTTATTTACACGCATCAAATATATACCTATACCTCTCTAACTTTATTTTTGCCAGCAGTAGTGGTCGACCTTTTAATCTGTTCCCCCCAGAGTTTCGGAAAGGAAGTAATCACGAGTAAGTTATGAGCATTCAAACATAAACAATAAAATGGGAATGTACATTTAAAATGTTGGAGGTTATCCAAAGAATTAATTAACGACTGAAATTAATATAGCCAGAGAAAGGAAAAGTCGACCCCGAAGCTGGCAATACATTATCACTCTTGTACATTTAATTTAATGTAAGAAGTGAGAACACCACTTTTAATCTTTGATACTGTACCTAATCATTTGATCTTAATGGATATATTATAAAACAATAGTTCTTTATACGGATATTCACTTCATCCCCACAAACAAGGCCTTCGAGAAAATAATTTTTTGTTGTAATTGATTATTGTAAGTGATAATACCTTTCAATATTCTCGGAATGTTGAACATTTATTATACATAATATTCTTGAATAGCATCACATTATATTTAACGATATTGTTAATGCGTAAAGTATAGTGAACTAAATTCTAGTGATTGCTACAAAATTCGCATCCTAAACAGAAATATTAATATAATCTTGAATCTTACTACGTTGTACATAAATGGTTAAATAAATCCACTACAAAAATGCCTAATGCTGATGGTTTTCTATTAACATTTAGTTCAAAATAACCACGCATATTGTTTTATCTTGAATGTTTTCAAACATTTACAGTGTGTCAGTATCGGTAGTTATCTTGATCCACAACAGTCATATAGGAAGTACTAACTTGTAATATAGGTGAAGGTGACATCTGAAGTGACTAGGTTTTCCTAAATACTCTCGCAAATTTATTTGTCACCCATCTTGACTTTTGATGTCTGTAAGATAAAAAAATACTAACTTGTAATATAGGTGAAGGTGACATCTGAAGTGACTAGGTTTTCCTAAATACTCTCGCAAATTTATTTGTCACCCATCTTGACTTTTGATGTCTGCAAGTTAAAAAAATATTTCTCATGAGGATTCAGCGTTCAATTAAATTTTTGTAATCAAACATGATTTAAGGAAACCACTTACTATGTAAATTCCAACAATGAGCCCAAACAAACCAATGGCACTGCCGAAAATTTCCACAATGAGAATCTTTACGAATAGAGCTGGATTAGCAGCATCAGCCAGCGCGGCACCAGAACCAACAATACCAACGCACACACCACACACCAAATTTACTAATCCAACAGTTAGCCCGGCAGCAAATAGCAGATACCCTCCTGTCCAGTTCGTCGACTTTATGGAGAAGTTTTGTTCAGCCAGAGATGGTGTGAAAGGCTATTGGAAAATAAATAAATAAATATTATTATAGTACAACAATATGTATTACGCTCAAACAATAATTTCAGTGAACTAAATAATATAACACGACTACCGACCTCAATTAGCCCAGCCAGAACAATAGCAGTAATCAACCCGTAGATAGCAACAGCTTCACAGAAGATGACAGAAATAAGATTTTTGGTTTTGATTCTGGGTGCTTTGACACCACCCCCAAGGATGGACACTCCAGTTGTGTGGATGCCTCTATTGATTCCATAAAACAATCGCACAGTTAGATTATCTTTCTGCCCTACCATTAAATATACAAATTCAGCTACACAGAATTAATTTACACTTACAACGCTGCGCCTACAACAGACAGGGCCACTGATAATCCTGCTCCTGTTGCACCCCACATGTGTGGAGACGTTTCCGTTAAGAACCTTCAAACAAGAAAAGATTGATTTGATTACGAAAACATTAATTTTACGAGTAAACATCAACAATAATTAAAATGAAACATACCATCCGAAATCAATCCTGTCACCTTGGCCAGTGAGTACATAGAATAGACCTGCAAACCAAAATAAATTATGTTGTAAGTCAACATCAAAAACAGATATGAATGGATCACTTATTATTCTGATTTTAAACATTTTTAGTGTATTCCATTTAGTCAACTTACCTATAAGTATTATTGCAGTTACAGTTCCGACTGCAACGGTATAACTTAAAACTCTTCCGACACTCATGACTGCTTAAAATCCCTACTAAATTGGAGTATTACTTCCGTTTCAAGTATGTTATTGTAAATGTAGGTGTGACCAACACAGAGATGCGCGTTAAAAGCACCTTAAATATAATATATACACAGAGACGCCACTTAACTCTAAAAAGTACAAGTTCCACCCACACTATAACTATCTAATATTTAATAGTTATTTTCACACCAATTTTCTCATTCCCGAGTGCTCAAACACCCTTAATTTTTTCACAGAAACCCTCAGCTACCTATAACTTCATTGTAAAATCTTTTCACTTTTTCACTCTAATTAAAGCACTTAATGAAATTACCACACCTGCTGACTGATAATATTTGTTATTGTAAATGTAGGTGTGACCAACACAGAGATGCGCGTTAAAAGCACCTTAAATATAATATATACACAGAGACGCCACTTAACTCTAAAAAGTACAGTTTCCACCCACACTATAACTATCTAATATTTAATAGTTATTTCACACCAATTTTCTCATTCCCGAGTGCTCGAACACCCTTAATTTTTGAACAGAAACCCTCTGCTACCTATAACTTCATTGTAAAATCTTTTCACTTTTTCACTCTAATTAAAGCACTTAATGAAATTACCACACCTGCTGACTGATAATATGAGATCTCTAACTTGACCACTGTATGATCTCTGTACTTGCTCAACAAACACGGTTGATTTTGCACGTACAACTTTGTGCACGGATTACAGATGGGAAAAAATTATAAAGTCTTGGAACAATATGGGATGGGAATACGGTTAATGTTATGGAAAGGTATAAAAATATCGGTAGCTACGCCCTAAAGCTGGCAATATTGCAAGATACTCTCTGCACTTCTACTCTTGGAATCAGCATTTGGGCTTAGAAGTAGTTTTATGTATTTTAATACTAGCTTTGGGGCACTCTGAGACGCAATATAACCTAGTGAGTAAAACATTGTTTCGTGTGCNTGGAACAATATGGGATGGGAATACGGTTAATGTTATGGAAAGGTATAAAAATATCGGTAGCTACGCCCTAAAGCTGGCAATATTGCAAGATACTCTCTGCACTTGTATGTACTCTTGGAATCAACATTTGGGCTTAGAAGTAGTTTTATGTATTTTAATACTAGCTTTGGGGCACTCTGAGACGCAATATAACCTAGTGAGTAAAACATTGTTTCTTGCGCTTATATCACACTTCACACCTTAATTTAACATTAAAATGTTAAAAGTAATTATATTAAATGGAGTATGTTGAATGCGTAGATGGAATATCATGAATCATGGTAAAGTTCCGTATTTTGTAAGTAAATGAGCTTTGTTTGTAGATGTTAAAGTTAATNATATAACCTAGTGAGTAAAACATTGTTTCGTGTGCTTATATCACACTTCACACCTTAATTTAACATTAAAATGTTAAAAGTAATTATATTAAAAATGGAATATGTTGAATGCGTAGATGGAATATCATGAATCATGGTAAAGTTCCGTGTTTTGTAAGTAAATGAGCTTTGTTTGTAGATGTTAAAGTTAATGATAACAATGGTTTAGTATGTACATAATGCATGAAAAAGTTGGCAGATCATCTTTATTGTTTAAGGGAAACATGAGATTTATGAAAAAACTAATTGTTCGCATATAAACAATTAATGTATAAAATTGGAATCTAATCCGATTTCTTTTGGAACTGGAACACAATGGGAAATGTGAAAGCATCTTTAAATGCTCATGCTTTTTCAGATGACAGGGTGTACAGAGAGTAGATACTTTGCATAGCCGCTTGGTTTGAAAGAAATGTACAACAACAACAACAAATCCGTCAGAATACACATGTTTTACATTTTCAGTCTGAAGGGTCTTCATTTCGTTTACGCTATTCATTGCATAGCCGTTAAAAACGGTTTAATGGACGGTAAATATGCGAGTGACGGAATGATCCTATAATTTGGTTTGCTTAAAAAGCTGAAAAAGTGTGTGCATCGAAGGTGAAAGGTGAATTGAGTGAAAGTGTGAAAGCCGGGAACTGTAATTAAGCTAGTTAATAAAGTTGATTAAACAATGAATACTGCACGTTGCTGTACGATGTTTCAACCTGGAAACCGTTTGTGGAAAGGTATGCATGGGATACATTAATATGTTAAACAATGAAATCATAACGAACTCTTTTCAATGAAATGAGTGTTTACTTAACTAAGGTTGTTATTTTTGCATTAATTTTGGATTTCAGGACCTTTAATTGCTTCCTCTACATGTGGTCAGGTTCGCTTCGCAAGTAAAAACGCTACAGGAGGAAATCGGAATCCGAAACAAGCTCCAGGAAATAACCATGGAATTAAGAAACAAGATGGAATGTACGTATTTCCTAAAGAAGTTCTTGTTTACAAACAGTCCCGTTTATGGTTTCACCCGGGATTAAATGTAAGTTAAATAATGGTCATATTATTTCCAAGGTTTCATGGTGAAGAAAAGATAATTATTGCGTTGTAATTATAATTTGTATCTGTAGGTGACCATCGGTCGTCGTTTTCTAAACCTTGTTGCCTTAAAAGAAGGATTTGTAAGAGTTTCCTGTGAAAAGCCAGACTTGAATTTCAGCAATGACTATGTTAAGCAATACTATGCCGGGAGGGAAGGACAACATTTTTATAAGAAGTATTTTCATGTAATTCCAAAACCCCAGTCCACGAAATTTAAATGTATTGATCAAATATAATTAACTACTTAATTTGCAGTTTGTATACATCTAGTCCAGCTTGGATTTAAAACGGCTTCATTGTATAGTAAAATTAGTCTGAATGAGTCTGAAAATAAATGTGTTATATAAATCATACGCTTTGAGTATTTGATTTAATTACCTATGTCTATTATGCCTAATGTTATGCGGTACAACCTGAGAACAACAACTTTTAGAATTAGCTTCATTTTTTATTTTAATCGAATATCAAAGTAAAAAGGTTTTACAAAATTACAACGTAACGTACTCAACTAGGAGAAAATTCAGTTAAATTAATACCAAACAACCCATTTGGAAGAACCAATATTCTTCATATCGATGCGATGATTTTAGAATAATAAATACATATAATATACCTTCCTATAATATTACAGCATATTACGGTAAATCAGGTAACTTAAAGTAAATTGTATCATTTTGAGAGTACATTGGTGATATTCACAAGACAGGTACTTTGGTTTTACCTTTTTGGTAAAAATACATATGTAACAGCAATCCTAGGTATCTAATACATACTCTTAATCACTCACAAAAATGCAAAGATTATACCGTTATTTTTTTTAAAACATTAAACCGAACTACATACACCAAATAGGATATAAAATGTATAAATTGCGATTTACTTAAAATAATATTTATTTTTATTGAAACCTTACGCTATGGTTTTGTAAAGTGTGTGCAAAAGTTAATTTTTCTTTGTACATCAATTAATACATTATTAAGGTACCAACACGTCAAACGAACAATGATTAGACATGCAATGGTGCAATTATTAAATAATTATGCATTGGTAACAGGAGGAATTCAAAAATCAATCACGTATTCAGGATAAAAGGTTTTGTTCAGTCATTCCTGTCGTTCATAGAGGTAGTCATAGTCGTAGTCAGTTTATGATTCCAAAATATTTTCCTTGGTTATTATTATTATGCCTTTAATTGGTCCGGAAAACTTTGTGTTGCTCTGCTATTTTGATTGTTCATGGTTTGGTCAACGGTGACATTGATTACCAGAGAACTTGATGCCATTTCAACACTTTCTTTGTAAGACGGTGGAGGTAACTCATCGTCACTTGTCCCTTCCTCAGCCACCACAGATTTCGTTCCGTCTACACACATTATATCTTCCGGTTGTTGCGCACTTCTCACAGAGCTCCTACTGGAAACAGCATATATATCGTCATATTTAGGAGGAGAGTCTGAAAATCCAAAACAACCAGCCATGGCTGAATTTCTGGATGATGAATGATGTTCACGAAGATGATTTGCCAAGCCTACAATGATCGGATTTGGCCTTGTAGTTTCATGTCCGTGTGAACTTCCGCCTTCGTTGTCATGTAGATTCTCTTCGCTGATGGACTTGGATCGACAACAGGGAAAATACATCTTATTCTGTGGAAGAAAATAAGAAATACGTGTTAGAAACAAGCCTCTTTCCCAATCCTACATGGATTATTGATAACAATGAGCTTTGCAGAAGTGGTCATTATGAAAGAAATTCAATTGTTGGGAATTGTATTACCCTTAGTATACTTCTGTACATTGTTGAAAAATTCGATATGACTGCGTGAAATGTAAAAAAATGTATATTTGATGTGTACTAATCACGAAGATATAGGATACCTCGGTACAAAATTCAATTTTTTAAATTATAATACCATCAAAGAAAACACTTTTAAAAAGATCGCACGATCAGGCAATTGGGCTAATTGACATCACTTTGGAACTCGCCAGGACACTGCGCAGAGCCATGAAATTTGTCATGTAGACGCTACGTTGTTGTTATTATGTAAAAAACGTAACCTCATGTCAGTTTAGTCGCATGGATACATAATATATAAATGTTTATAATAGATTGAGTATTTGGATATACCTTATGTAAAGTAGGTAATAATAATAAGTTTCATGACATTTTGCGTGTTTCCTATTTTATGGGGCGTACAGCGTGCAAACTTTAAAGGTATTGACAGAAATCGCATTATGTTTTTGTTTGTAATTATTTTTATCTACAAATTGTTTTAGTCCATAACTGTATAAACATTTTTAATCTTCATGCTGATTAACGATATGATGATCATGATGATATTACGTAGGTATGCTACCAAATTGGTAGTACCAATGCAATTCCATGTAATGTAGGTATACATACATTTTGCATGCAGCAAACGCTAGATTTACGTGAAAATTAAAAACACGAGGAAATCACTCGAGAATTTGTGAAATAAAAACACAAAATTGATCGTTTACTAAACATAATGGCACATCGAGAGAAAATTGTTTTGACATAAAAGAACAATCAATCGTGATTTATTTTTAGGTAATAATTAAAAGAAACAACCAAATTTTAAAGTTTAGATATTTGTTTTCTATTAGACTATTTGTAGTCGAAATTCTCATCCATGTCACATTTATGACAAATGTACTGCGAAATTTGCATGAATTCGCCCGTCGTAGTAAAGCATATTATAAATTAGACGAGGGTAAAGAAGTTAGGCTTTGCTGTGAGAAATGGGAAAGAAGAACTCTTTTCAGAGT
Organism: Coecobrya sp. COE2; assembly: GCA_027743765.1. Taxonomy (NCBI): domain Eukaryota; kingdom Metazoa; phylum Arthropoda; class Collembola; order Entomobryomorpha; family Entomobryidae; genus Coecobrya; species Coecobrya sp. COE2. Next base: position 303 of record JAHZMV010001549.1, on the reverse strand, counting down.
AACTTATAATGGGCGATGGTTGCCAAGTTGGTTGTTAACAAGCCAGTTCAAAAATTGATTAGATTTATGATTTTACATATCAAAATAGCGAAGTGTCAGCCTGCTTATATCGTTAATATGCTTGAAACATCCCTGACAACCATTCTTTATTAAATTCCAAATTCCACGCACTAGTATGTGACCATTTTTACAAAATGAATGCAACTTAAATTTTTGCAGCGATAAATGTCATGGGGAAATCAAACAGAATAAAGTTGAGCTATCCATGAAAATTCTATATTTTGATGACGATGAGAGAAATGT
>JAHZMV010001548.1:0-27467 GCA_027743765.1 Coecobrya sp. COE2 | reverse complement strand
CACAAGACCTTATTTTGTAGTAATTTAAGTAAAAAATAATGCTTTCTTTTGCGACATTGCTTCTCCAAAAAAATCATCATGCGATGCTGCGCCAATTGTAACTTTAAGATTGATTAAATTTATCATCATCTTGTCCTGGGATTAGTAATTTGGTTTAAAAAATTCCTACTTTCTTTTTTCATCATCATAATTATTTTTATACACAACCACAACGAACGAATGAAACCAACAAGTAGACTTACATAATAATATATATGGTATATATATAGATAACTAAGGATTAAAAACGGAAGGAAGTTTTATTAATTTTTTTGTTTAAAAAATTGGGATTAGTATAGCAAAAAGGAGTTGTTTTGTTATTTTTCTTTAAAAAATATCATCATGTTAACTTATAACAAGTGAGAAAAATACGCAAAAAACTTGTTCAAAAATAGTTAATCTGAGACAACATTTGTTTTGGAAAAAAATATACAAAACCGGTCAGGTAACCGAATCCAGGTTGGGTGATGTCCTTCCAGAGAAGTTATTTTTCATCATCATCTCATCTCATCATCATCGTCATCATCAGATCGTGACAGTGATACAAAAAAGGGTAGGAAAGAAACATTATATATAAAATATTTAAGTAATAAGTTCCGTATTATTTTTTGTTACCAGCAAAATTTGTTTGATGATTGATGAGCAAAATTATTTGTGTAGAGTTATTATTGTAAAAAAATGGAAAATATGTGAGGCAAAAAATTATGAGAGCATGTTTTTTATCTTAAAATTAACAAGAGGGAAAAAATGCCAAATGCCGGACAACGAGCGAAACATCTAATCTCACACAACACAACGATGGAGAAAGGTGTACAAGTAAAAAAACCTGTTTTTTTACTCAAAATATTTTTTTCTTATATATTCATTCATTTAAAGGTGGGTAGAAGTGGAGCCAATTATTTTTTTCAAAACTACCAAAAAAATTCTCAAAGCTGGGATGAAATTTGTACTTAAATATATTGATTCGTCTATATAGAAGGTCAAACTGCGCATTAGCAGCAGTATATATAGCAATCCATCGCAGAAATCTATTTTTTATCTTATCAAATCTCTTCATAAAATTGTACGAAACACGTCGGAGAGAACAAGAGAGGGTACGTATATATATAAATTATGAGGAGAACGATAGAGAAAAAAATGAATAGTAATTATATATTTGAGAGAAATATAGTAACAAGAAGCAGAAACGAATAATATGAGAAAAACTAATACGAGGTATATAACTAATTATATCGATTTACACAACTGCTGAGAAACGGCGCCAAAGAAATGTGCAGAAAAAGTTAATCTTTTAACACATTTTAAAAATACAGATAACAAGTTTTTCTTAAGTTTCGCACTTACCGCAAATACCCGGCGTCAGTACATGCATATACTCAAGTATATATGCATATATATGTATAATTATAGCAAACTCAATCATATGAAACCACTGAATAATTTTATTTACTTACTTAATATTCTTTCCTTCTAAAAATAAACGAATCAAGAATAACACACGCATGATGATAATGAGACAATAATAATAAGAAGAATATATATATACTCAATTCATATGGCATATATGGTGATAATTTTGCTTAAACGGTATATATCTAAAATTTAAGTATATAAATATATTTATATGAAATGCCTATTTTTTTTAAAGATATGCATGATACGATGACGATATAAAAGCATTTTGTGTATATATTTTTAACGTGAACTATAGGGTTTTTTAAAGGATATTGTGTAAATATTTTTTGTAAAAGTCTCTAAAATAGAGAAAAATGTATTCAGTTATAAAGATTTTTCTGACGATAGTTTGAGTATTTCGAGGTGGAATGGTTTTTCATTCCACCATAAAATAAATTTTCAAAACTGGTGTGTGCACACTGGAGGTAAAATGACATGTCAGAGAAAAAAATCTGAAAACTGAAAAAAATAAAAATCGCCTGAAGCTTATAACGCACTTGAGGCTGTGTAGTAGAAATTTCACGTGTCGGAGAAGATCGCATTATGTAATATTTTTTAGAGATGAAAATTGAGTTCAAGTTGGTATATTTTTTATAGAAAAACAGTGACAATTCAATTTAACTGAAGCAGAAACTTGGGAATGAAGATAAACTGACAACGAAGTATATTTAGAGTTTTGGAAATTTTGTAAAACCAAAACGTCTTTTGACTGTTTAAAAAAATTGCTTCATATGTGCAAATAAAAAATTGTGTGAAAGGAATGCAATTTTATAGCTTTTCTAATTGTACAGCGCATTAAATACAAGTGACTTTAACAGCATATTTATTTAGAGAACATTTGAATGGGCACAACAACAAGAAATCAGGGTTGCGTATGTCAACTTTCGCTTATAATAAGCCGTTTTATACATGTTCTCTAAAGTGAAAAAATACAATCTTCGAGAACAAAATTAAATCAGTGTACGCCTATTGCCCACGGAAAATTTTTGTGTGGACAATTGGACAAAATGAAGTGAAAAAATGTTATCCTACAAATGGAGTAAATAGTTTTTTTCATTTTCTCCATTTGTCCACTCAGTGTAAGTGACATTTCTCACACTTCCATTTATGGTTAAATGGCGTATACTTGATTAAATGAGATGGATAAATGAACACGCTTTATGACCAGAACAGAAACTGTTCATCCATCCATCCAGAAATACAGAGGAAAATAAAACGAGCACTGGAAGTGTTAAGAACACTTTTCACCAATGGTAATATAATGAGTGTTTATCTGCCGTGTTGGAAATCTAAAATGTGAATGGATGTGCACAACATGTGTACTAAGAAACGAAAGAGACAGATTTGTCATGCATCTTGTTATACATTAAAGTTTGGGAAAGTAATTTTCCCAAACTTTTACATTTAATGCGGGAACAATTCTGTCCCTTTCGTTAGTCCGTCTACATATCTAATTGGATCCAAGCAGACGGATGTCTTATTTCAACTTGTGAAAGTATAGATCCATGACACATGATTTACAAGACAAATCAAGCGTTAAAACACTTCCAGGATAAATTCTACTAATACGCCTTGCCCAATTTCAAGGATTTTGCCCAATCAAACAGTATATACATGTTTATACATATATACATTATCACAATTATATATTTTATGCTGAAGCTTTCTTATGTGGGGATAAATCCAACGGGACAAAAATTGCTTCTACATTAAAGTCACATTTGCCTCATAAAAATTTGTGTATTGTTTTAAAAATAATATCCAAAATGTGGTATTCGCCTTATTGTTTAAATATTCTTTTATAAATTCAGTTTGGCGAAATATTTAATAGCAGAAGTTTTTGGATTACTTTTTTATATCAATTTAAATATTTTATACACGCCGTATATATGTCATGTTTATACGTTTTTTTTCTCGCTATAAAATACTTTTGCAAATTGTTGACATTGACAGCTGTATATCATATATATATATATAGCATTCCATTTTTTTTACATCGGTATATATACGGTATAGTGAATAAAACAGTGGTGTTGAGTAAAGAATTTGTTTGAAAATACCTAAAACTGGCAACGCATCCGAAACTTGTGGCAATGTTTCAGCAACCAAATTGTGAAATACTGTGAGAGACAGTAGTATGGTCACTCCTGTTTCGTTGGCGTTGGTGATGTAAGTAGTGGTGTGATGATGTATTATTAATATTTTGTCCAATGGAAGGTTCATTTTGCCCAGTGTGCACACGTAGTTCAATATTTCAAGAGTAAATAAAAATAAATTTATTTCATTAACCTTTTTGCGTCTTTTCAAAGGAATCTTGTGTTAAAATGCTGAAGGAGAAAGTAAAAAACGAAAATAGGGAAGTAATTTATAAACTCATTTGACATTTTTTAGAAATTTCAGAATATTTTAGCAAATATATTATTTTTTGCATTTTCAGTTAGTTATTTTTAGACCACTTTATTTTTATAAACGGTTTAGATTTTTACTGATATATATTTTGATAAAACGGTCAACTTGTTTCATATTTTGATTTCTTAAATCTATTTTATTTTCATTTCTCTTGAAAAATATATGTGAAAAATATTCCCGTTTAAATTTCAGGAATTTGATACCCAAAACCAATATCGTAAAATGGAAAATGTTTTACACAGATTGGATGTTAAAATTTTCTAGGTTTCCAAGGTGACGGTTATAGCAATAAGTTTGAAAATCGTTGAAAGAAATTTTGCAGTATAAATAAACAATATCGTTTAATATAAATCCCAAGTTTCTGCGAGAAAAAGTTTGTAAAAAATTGGCTCCAGTAGAAAGCATATATGTATCATATATCATCGTCAGATTTGTTTCGATGAAAAAGGGACTGGCCATTTTAACAAGTATTGAAATGTTTGGTTGGTTGTTGTAGTTGTGTGAAAAAAGATATATACATATTGTTTTTAAGGATGTGACAATGTTTCAGGTTTTCATTCGGATTTAGAAGCAAAAAAGGGAAAACACAATGCTGGCATTGTATTGTAAGCGATATATATGGCCGGTATAGTGTGAAGTATAACTTGGTAGGTTGGAAGATTTTAGGAAAGGAGGCACTTATCAGGAGGATATACATATATTTTTTTGTAAAAACAACCCTGTTTTATGATTTCAGTGTTGAACAATAATAACATATAATTATAATAATGAAGAGCAACAAAATAACATGTTACCGCCTCGGAAGTTTTGCAAATCGCGTATTGTAATTGTGAAGAGTCATTTCACTTACATGAATTTAGAGATGGAATAGAGTAAATGTCCGCGAGATAATGCCACAAGAGAGAATGTGACATTAACAGATCACGAGTTGTAGTAGAGAGGTAAGTTGTAAAAGTGTAGAATAATTATTTACCATTTTTTTCAAAAAATAATAATAATTGAGAAAGTAAAACACCCAATGATGACTTTGAGAAAAATTGTAATAGTTTATATAACTATATGAAAATGATTTTTCCTATAAAAATTCCCTTCTCTGGTGTAAGAAAATATTTGCCTAAAAAGTCTCCTTATCAAAGCACTATTTTTTGTATTATCAGCTCTGCAGATATATATAAATAACCTATATATATTTATTCGATTTTTATATAGAAAGTATTTTAGTGAAAACCTGTCGTTTTTTATGCCATCCAGCCAGCATGCTTCTAGAAGCGTACATGCGGAACAAATTGAAATAAAAACGCAGCTTCTAATTTTACCAAAGCTGTTTAACAAGCGATGTTTGAGAACACGTGACATGGCACATAGTACACATATATACTATGGTAGGTATATACTTTTGATCAAATGGGGATTATTTAAACGGAAATTTTGAATAAAAATGGAAAGTACTTTTTAAACGTCCATGTTTGTCGCATTATGCGTCTTTGGGAAAAATATTTGGGTAACTTTTACACCGTAAGAAAAGTGGAAAATTCGTTAATCACAGAGTAAATCGAATTTGCCACTTTTCATGGAACGAGTAACGTTACAATTTTATATTCAGGGGACAAACTGACGCGATAGGATATAGATTGTAAGAGAAAACAAAACAGAGCAGGCTTCGAGTTCACAATACAGTTTGAAATAATATTGTGTGTGAATTCGAAGTCTACTTTGTATTGCAAATACTTTTTAATCAAACTTTCACTTTTACCTTTTCAACCTTACCACATCGAACGGAATAGAAAGTAAAAGTAAAAGTTTGACTAAAATGATCCTTTTTGCGATTTCTTTGTAATTTTTCTGCCATCTTGTATGCACGCAAATCTATATGCGTTTAAAGCGTTCTATGGCAACTTTAATTTTCAAAGCAGAAAATTTAACAGTGGTGCAAATATAAATTTTAACGGAAAGCAAAAAAACAAATGAAATAATTGACAAGAACGGCCGCAGAAAGCCGAGACAAATTTACGAATGGCTGGATGATTGGCATGCGTTAACCTAAATTGATACATGCACAATTTTGTGACCTTCACCTGCATGCGAATTAAATTCTTTTCCGCAGACGGTCATCCAGAGTACACATGCTGGTCGTGCAAGTAAATGCAAACATGCAAGTAAACCTTTTCACCCGAAAACACTTATTAGCAAATCCTGCTTCAAAATCCTTGCCTAATTTATATCATCTATCCATTATTACATTGTCAAGAGACCAGTCACAAAAAGACACTAGAATCTTTTTTTATCACAATAAAAGCATTTTTTCTGGTGATCGCTCTACCCACAGTAAAAATTTTCATTTACGTACAAAAATATTTCAAGCGTTTTGGTTTGTATTTTTATACAGAAAAACAAAACCAAAATGAGGGTAGTTGCTACGAAGATGTAAGATACAACAAGCGGCAACAAAACAGTTTAAAAGTATAAGGCCAATGGTATCTAAACCTGGAGAAAAGCCCAATGAAACGACTCGATTTTTTTTGCTCAATTGTATAATTACCGTGCATACCTTATTATGGAATATATATATGTACTTTCATCTTAACTGGTAAAATATTTTTATGCAAAATATCTGCTATATCAATATTAACTCTTTTGTTGAAATTATATACTCAATTAAATTATGCATATATTATTTCATCTTAACAGGCGTATGAACTGGTCAAGTATCTAGGTTCAGTTTTTAAACCTTACAGAATTGCTAATATATACAAACTGGATGAAAATTGTAAGGTAATAATCCGAACCCTGATACTAGACTGTTCATACAGCTGTTTTATATAAGTTTTTGATAAAACATGTATGTACACGAAAAAATAGTGCACCAATGTGGTGTTTTTCCCTAAAACTTGAAACGAAAAATCTAATTTAAGTCAAAATATTGAAATGAATTTATACAGATAAATAGATAAATAATATATATTTACACAGATAATAATAATCACGTGACGTTTCTGATTTTAAAATTCAAGACTCATGATTTTAACTAAAAAATTAAAAATGCTTTTAAAAGTGCATGTACATTTCTACTACTTCATTTCCGAATCTCTTTATAAAATATAACGAGATAAACAAACAATAAGATCAGTTTTTAAACCTTACAGAATTGCTAATATATACAAACTGGATGAAAATTGTAAGGTAATAATCGGAACCTTGATACTAGACTGTTCATACGGTCTGTTTCATATACTTTTGATAAAACATGTATGTACACGAAAAAACAGTACACCAGTGTGGTGTTTTTTCCCTAAGACTTGAAATGAAAAATCTAATTTAAGTCAAAACATAATAATGAATTTGTACAGATAAATAATATATATTTACACAGATAATAATAATCACATGACGTTTCTGATTTTAAAATTCAAGACTCATGATTTAAACTAAAAAATTAAAAATGCTTTTAAAAGTGCATGTACATTTCTACTACTTCATTTCCGAATCTCTTTATAAAATATAACGAGATAAACAAACAATAAGAACGATAGATAATGTAAATAATACATCATAATAATTAACTATCCTGTTACTGACATTTATATGTACACAGATATTTAAAAAATGTAGGAAAATAAACAAATTGTAAACACAGAGAAAAATAAATATATTGATAAATATAGTTTCGTGTATAAAAATAACCAATGATATTTTTTGTAGTGCCATAACAACTACTGTTTTTTCTATTATATTTTGATGAATGTGACGAAAATTTGATTATAATTTTTTATACACAATATTTAGTATAATATCCTTAGTTAGTCTTTTTTCAAAATTGAATATGTGATTTACCTAGCAAAGGCACTGCATCTGAAGTTGCTGGCATTGTTTCCGCGACCATGTTTAAGAACACTGTTAAACTAAGTAATATTGTCACACCTGTAAAAAGACACCGGTGAAAAAAAGAAAAGAGAAAAAAGACATACGTGAACAGGTTGAAATTTTCAGTGCGAAGAGACAAAGAAACATATTATCATTTACAACATTGACATAATATGAGCATTTTATCAATATTCATCACTAATATCAAAATATACATATATTTTTTTATCGTTATCCAGATGTCGCTCTTCTGCAAACATCTCAAAAATAGATATGCATATTGAAAAAATCGTCTTTTTTAATAAAAAAAATAAATTGCACTTGCAAAAAATTTTGTACAATTTGAGAAAAAAATATAATGTTTTTGTAAGCATTATTTACCCAGTGTTTTTATATTTCGACGCACACCATTTTCACCTTCTTGCAAATTCAATGCTGTCACTCAGTCAATCCTGTTATACGTCAGTCAACAAGAAGTAGAGAGAGAGAAATTTTGTTTGACCTTATTACTACTTATGTATGTATGTATGCATCTTCCATTTTCCTTATAAAACTTACAACCCACTTGTACATGAATTTTGCACAAATATTTTCAACTTTTTGCCTAACTTTGGAGTTTTGGAGTTAACTTCAGAAACCATTTTCGTCGACATTTTTGGAGAATGACAGAGAAAGGGATACAATAAATAATTTATTAAGGTTTAGTAGAAGGGATGAGTAAGTTTATTGGGTTTTTTCTCTCAAAATTGACAAAGGGTACAAACTTTTATATAGAGTGGTTGGGGGGAAAGGGAAGGTTTTGGCCAACAAACGAGAGAGAAAGGAATGTTATTTCAATTATTTCCGTTTTCAAAACAAAATGAGAAAAAAATACGTGGGATTAGTTTTGTATTTTGTAAATTTCAGAAACAGTGATACATGTTGATTATTAAATTAAAAATTTGCTCGTACACACATACACACCAGACACGTTTGTCCGTTGTAATAATATTTTCCATTTCTCGTAATGAATGGTGGACAAACGCGAGGCATGATTTGTGGATGGCCAGTGCAGAATGAAACTCGTGTAGACAAAATTTAGTGTGCTAAATTGAATTAAGTTGACCGTTTTATACTGTTTAATAATAGATCAAGAACAATGCTAGTGATTACCTTGATTGCATCACTGACGGAAATTATCCGCTTTGTTTTTCATTGTAAACTTGTATGTAAGAGCGGTAGATTAAACAAATCATTGTAATATTTCCAGTTATACAGAGAATGAAGAAACTTTTGAGTTTCTTCATTATAGAAGTATTTTAAGTAGAGAATTGATTTAGGTGAATAAGGTGAAAAGAAAAGAGAAAAGAATGTAGAGATATTTAATTAATGAGGAGAAAGTATAAATTATTTGGGAATTTATTTGTTTGATGTTAGTCCAATGGAAGGAGGAAAATATGGTTGTTAGTTTCGATTATTCTTGTAATTGAATAAAATACCTAGGGTAAGTTTTTCCCCACACTCGTGAGGTAGAGTGAAACCTAGTAATGTCATTGACGACACCATAATCCCTGGTACAATCAAGTTCACCAAGTAAAACAAGGTGCGTACGCTGAATAACTATTGTATAGGTGACATCAACGTAGGGCTCTGGACAACAGGTGTAATATTTCACCGTCCGCTTCCCGGGAACTCCTACACAGTTTAGTAATCATTTTTTTATATTTAACATTTTAGCATAATTCTACGTGAAAATCGACAATTTTAAGAAAGAGTGACGGGGCTCGTCAGACATAATCATAATCTGATCAGAGTCCATAATGCGCTGTCCACTAGAAACCATTAAATTTTATACTCTTTAGCAACAATGAATATATTTTCTGCAATGCATCGTTTTAACTTTGTTTTATGTCCATTTACTGGCATTGTAAAATCTGGCCCATCTCGGTTCTCTGCCTCCTCTTTTTATCACCAGCAATTTACCATGTAATTTAAATACTTTATGCAATTTCCTCACTCAAATTATTTTATCAGTTTTCTATGCATAAATAAGACGCGCTTATATTTAAAATGGGTTAAAAACCGGTGAAAGTTTAGTCGAAATGATTAAAGGTAAAATATCCGATAAAATTACAGGCCTATAAATTTTCATGATATGAAAAGATGGTAGATCTAAAATTTTGATTTAAGTGTTTGGCAGTATCTGTGCGTGATATGATGTCTTACGAAGAACGCGAACGATTTCTTACTGTAAAAATCGAATATGGCTGTTGGAATAAGATTACTAGGTATTAAAACCATCTGAAAGAGAAAGTGATTCTTTGCCAAATACGTCACAGGAATCAATCTTCTATCCAGCTTGCATTTTGCATTTTCTACAAAAAGCATAATTGTTTCTTTGGCTTAAAGTAAAATACGACATACTTATGAACGATGTTACGTGAATTTAATGTCATCTTTGGGTGTCTAGCTTCTATCCAGCTTGCATTTTGCATTTTCTACAAAAAGCATAATTGTTTCTTTGGCTTAAAGTAAAATACGACATACTTATGAACGATGTTACGTGAATTTAATGTCATATTTGGGTGAGCTGGGCTAATGTGTATGAGTAAAGCTAATGATGTCACAAGGAGAAAACCAATTTGAAGCTCATCTCCATTTGAGAAGACGAAGGGAGCAGAAATTGAAATGAGAGTCAATAAGGTCAAGTCATTTACAGAACACAATAAAGATAAAATATATACTTTTTTGGTCAAGATTTCTTTGCAAATTGATTTAAAAAATTACGTCACTCAAAAATTCCATTTTTTTCTTATTTCGTTTTCTGCAAAGCAAGTTTTAAGCGAAAATGGTGTGCGCAATATTTACCGTTCTTTTTTTTTGTAGATAAAAATATGGTTTTAAAATCATTTCAAAATCAAAATCGACAAAATATACTGTCTTTTTAAAAAAAAATTACATTTTTTGTAAGCAAAAAGTATTTCGCAACATTTGTGAAAAAAATATACACAAGCAAAAATTTGTTTTCGATAAATATATTGTCATTGAAAGCTGCGTACCTAAAGATAATTTTTCTCCTGAATCGGGAGGCAGTGTAAACCCAAGCACGGCCATTGAGGCGATTAAGACGCAAGGAACGATTAAATTGAAGAAATAGTATAGCGTACGCCTTTGTATGTGAATCACAAATGTTATATCTACATAGGGTTCTGGACAGCACGCGTAATAGTTTGCAGTTCGTTTCCCAGGAACGCCTACACAATTTTTACGCACAAACGCATGTCGTGAAAGCCAGAGAGAGGGTCGCGGGTCATTATCATCAGCGGATCATCATTTGCGGATTGGATTATTGGTCATTGCAAAAAGGGGAAATTAAAAAAGTTCATTAGCATTTTCATCAAATTGTTTTGTTAATTATCTTTGAATAGTAGCTAATTTTAGGCTGCCGTGTTGTGTGTATTTAAAAAAAATGATTGTAGCTTTTATTGTTTAATTTTTTATCCTGATTTGCCAGTTATATAGTAAAATACTTTGCGAGATGATTCATGATTCTCACTTGGTGATTTGAGCCACACGAAAGAATAGTCATTGCCATCTGGTGAATGTCTGGTGAAACGTAATCTTTTCCACTTTTCATCTTTTCTCTTTTAAAGTAAAGTTGGCAAGAAAGAAATCTCTGGCAACTATTCATTCACGCAAAAAGTAAAGTTTTTATTCTCTACGTCTATACCCTCAAAATATATACTCTATGCTCCTTTCTCTTCTTTCCTGTCCAGATAAGTGGTCTATATTCATGAGAAATGTTTTTGAAAGAAAAAGTGAAACGGGCAGAGAGATATTTAGTAGCAGCGCTGAAAAGAGCACCAGTTGTGCCAGTAGAGGGGTAGTAAGTAGAAGCAGCAGCAGCATCAGTAGTAGTAGAAAGTAGTAATAACGGTAGAAGAAAGGCAGCGGAAAGTGCCGTTACTTTACCATGACTACCGAATCCAACACCATTCGTTACCACGATCAGAATCATCACCAAGAGAGAATATATATATTTTTTCTCTTGCCTGCTTGACAATGGTGTATGTATCTGGAGCATGTGTCAGAGTGGAAACACACGTTTGAAAAGGATTCCCAGAGAGAAAGCAGATATATCCAGTTATATCTTTTTTCTCTAAAGAGGAGCAAGAACTTTCACTCTGGGAGGAGAGGAAGAGAGAGAGAGAGAGAAGTCGGTAAAAGAGAGTGAGAGAGATAGATAGATGGTTTTCTTGGCAAAACTAGAGAGAAAGAAGAAAAGCACTAGCGGCATTTTCACTGTAAATAGTTTCTTTTCTTTTTCAAAGAGAAAGAGAGCTTCTAGCATGTCTACCAATAACACACACACTGGACTGTGCGCTACAAACAAAGGGAGAGAGTGAAAAGTGAAAGTTGTAGCATGGTGCTTTCACTACCCTTTACATACACTATACTATAGTACGTTTGCTATCACGGGCTTTCTCTCTCGCTTTCTTTTCTCTCTCTCAGATGTTGAAGGTTGCTAATGCTGATAATGCTGCTACCGTTGTTCATGGTATGGTGGTATTGGTGGTATCGTGTGTTGTAGTTCAAGTTTTGTGACAGCTGCAAGGGAGCAAGCATACTACGAGTCGACGACGTAAGAATCCCCCACAAAAACCAAACCACACATAGACACACACGCTTTCCTTTCTACATCTACTACTACTACTACAGCAAGCACTACTACTGCTGTTGTTATGGCTGCCTGCGTTTACTACCAGTGAAAGTTACTATTATAGTGGAGAAAGTAACTGAGCGAGTTACTTAACTCCCCTTGAAGCACACTGAACATGTTCCCTTGGAAGATATGTGCATGTATATTTTTTGCTATATGAATATATGCGTCTATATTGTATACAATCGGCGCAAACTTTTCGTTGTCCCTACCCATTTCGTATTTCACTTCCTTCTCTTTACGGTAAACTTTCTCCCCTTTATAGTAAGTTTCAGTGAAGTATGCTACTTTGCTGTATTGTGAAACATCAAGCAAGACGACTATGTAGACGAAAGAAACCCAGGGAAAATCGATCAGACATAAAACGGCTGCTGGCCCATTTCACTTTTACATTTGCCCCCTGTTTTCCGGTTTTTGAGGCTAATGTTCTTGCCTACAACCATTTGACCAGGTCAGTCTAAAAAATGAAATGACATCGTCGTATTTACTTTTTCAGCTAGTTCACCAAGTGAGAGCAATTTAATTAAACCATTTTAAAAATAACGCAGGTAATATGCTTCAATGAAATTTTTCTCTGAGATAGAAAAAGTTTAAAAATGAATTTAACTGCAAAATGAGCAGTTGACAGAAATTTTAAAGAAATTATATCTTAATGTATGGAGTTTCTATCAGTTATCTTTATAAGGCCAGTATATATATAGTTTATTTTATGCCGAGAGATATCACGCCAGTAACAATTAGGTGGAAGCGATGAAAGAGTATTATTATGTAGGGTGATAACAATAGAAAAGAAAAGGATTACTAATCCGTCTCATACCTTTCAGTTGCCATTCTCCATTCTTTATAAAACTGCTTATATCCCCACCTTCTTCGGATTGCAGTTGAAGATCCAACTAAAAAAGAGAATAATAGAAAATGTTAATGACCCGCCATTGTGGAATTTATAATACTGTAAAAAAAGTTCACACAAAGATTCACTCAATCAATTGAACTCTTCACACTTGAATTACTACATTTTTGTTATAAATGAATTAAGATCATTTCTAATTTTGGCTGCGGCGTGTTGTTAGTTTTTGGACGTAGTTTTTTGGTTTTTTATACATTCGTATATGTAACAAGTAATAAAAATGGGTAAAGGTAAAAAAAGAGAAAGTATTAAATAAAGCCATGAAGGAAAAACGAAAGGGAAAGTAATAATAATAAATCGGTGGTAAAAAAGTAGAGAGAAAAAAATATCCCACATGTTTTTTTTCATCCAACCTACCTATTGTACATTAAAACATCAGGCTTCCAAATTCGATGTGGTGGGATGCGGAGGTCGGTGACGTTACCGAACTCAGTTTGATTCCATCTGAGGTTAACGTCGTTCCATTCCTGTTTGATTTTTGTTTTTGAATTTGGTAAAACAGTTTTGGTGTTTGCGCGAAAAGATACATACAATGAAACATGAATATTAGTAGCCATTCGCCATTAAATTTTTTTCATCGTGTATGTATTTCACATTTTACTGATTTTAAGAGAAAACTAAACGAAAATATATACCCTAACAAACAATGCTTTACTTTTCACTGAAAAACTCAACGCTATGGAGAAATTATTGCGAAAGGTTTTTATAAAGACTGACTTCTCCATTTAAAGGGTTTTATTTCCGGGGAAAAGCAAAGCCGTTTTTTTGTTAAAATTAACTAAATAACCAGAGTCAGTGGTGAAATCCAGGAAAGGTTTAGGGGAAACACATGAGAGAAACATACATCACTACTTCTCACGATGCTTTGCATGAAGTTTCATTCAGGTCAATATTTTTTTTAAATTTCTTTGCTACCCTAAACAGTTAAAGGGTTAACTCATTTCAAACGCAGAAAATACTCGACATTTTAATCATCGGTAATTTTTAATTGAGAAACTAGACAGCACAGTTATTATTATTTCCATTAAAAATGAGCATATCTGCCACATTATCGACATTCACAAACATTCAGACCAGAGCAGCGTGAGAGTGAGTAGTGTTGTAAATAGTCAGGTAAATAAGTACACAAAAATATTGACCTACGAAAGTAAAACTGAAAAAAGGGTTACAATGAACAGAACAGATTGAAGAGAAAGCCAAGGGAAATTATAGAAGCAATTAACAGATATACTTTTTTGGGTAAAAAAGCGTGGATGAAATGGTAAGCCAACTAAGTATTCCATATATAAAAATTATACATTGACATATATAGGTTCATGTTACAAAAAGCATTGCGGTATAAAATAGACAGAGAAAGCAAGAGAGATGAAGAGAAAGTCAGAATATTTCATGAGCTACGATTGGCGACATCTAGAAAAGCGATTGTAAACTGGATTTACAAACTACAGTAGTATTTTCACTGAAATGCTTTTGAAATGTGGTAGAGGGCAGCCCGGCAAAAGATTCACGGAGACTCCATTGATTTTTCCGGCTACTCGAATACAAATACATTATATATATACACCCTGGTTACATTTCCCGGTGTGCTTTCACATTAAGTTAACTGTAAGTAACGGGGCTCCAGTTCCTCATCTTATTACATGATGGCGCTCACTCCAAAACGGAATGTGTTTGACAGGAGAAAAAAAAATATATATCTATATAAAGACGGAAGAGAGAAATGGAGAAAGTGGAGTCAAGCCCATCCTCTCGGATTCCCTTCAAGTTTTTATTACTGCTTTGAGAAAAAAGAAGGAGTTTAGTGTCCAACTGAATTTTATCTCTGATGTTTATACAAACGGACAGATACAAGAATGTGTAATAGGTTTACTCGAAATGCTTTTTCACTTTCACTTTTCTCCTCTCCCACAAGCTTTTATGTTTGAATGGAGGAAAAAAACAGGAAAAAAAGTATTTTTTTGGTGACAACTCCCCGTTTCACCCTGGCTGGAACAATTTGGTCCCGTCTTTAAAATCAGTAATGTCATTCTTAAGTATACCAGCCAAGGTAACAAAAGTATACTCTAAAACTGGCACGAAAGTACCATAAACTGCTTAAGTAGCGGTTCAATGTGCAGTTTTGTGAGAAACCCAAAGGTAGTAATATAACCGAGAGAAAATTAGTGAAAGTTAATGAATTCAAAAAGAATGTTTGCCTTTTTTTATTGAAAACCTGAGAGTAAATATTAAGTACTAATTTTTGATGAAAAGAACACACGCGTTTGCTTAAATGAGCTATTAATTTCTTTCTCTAGATATAAATATGCAAATGTTTATTTATCTGTACTGTTGAAACTGTGAATAATAAATGTGTTTAAATGACTCTTCTAATTTGTACTTTTTTACGCTATATTCCTTTTATTTATACCTTTGCTGCGAAGAAGGATTGAAAGTGAGGCAGTAGCAGCAGCAGCAGCATCAGCGATAAGAAACATAAATATAGGATGGCACTAAAGAGGAAAGAACTGATGAAATGCTCAGTGGAGTGTGAAAGGTCTTGACTTGGCTTGCCTCATCGTCCTCATCATCATCATCAGCCTCAGACATATCATCATTTTTTTTGCTCAAGTCAGCAGCCAACCTATTATGTGTGTACCCAAAGAGCCATCATCATCATCAACTCTGCCTTCTTTCCACATGGCTGACTTGCTGCATGTCTCTTGGCATTTGTTAGTAACCTCTTATAGAATACAGACTACTACGCGAAAAGAAACTTTGATCATGCTGAATGGTGATGATGTTGATGATGAAGACGAAGAAGCTGATGAGGGAAGTATAATCTTGTGAGCGTATACCAACTCCCAGCCAAAATACATTATTTCTCTTACTCAAAAGTAATTACAATTTTGACGGTTGAGCCACTGCCACTGCTGCTGCTGCTTATATCATATCAACTATATTTATTGCTTCAAATTACCTATACTTGTTATATTGCCATTATTAACCCATTTCACCCTTTTTTACATGGGCGCTTTCTCTTCACGAAGGGAACTCTGAATGATTTCCTTTTAAAGTATAAAATATGGTATGCATCGGGATATTTATAATATTAAAAATAGTGTTTGCAACATTTTATTTTCCAAGAATTTAAATCTCAGGCGTTTTTATCGATTGTATTCATTAGAGAGAAAGAAAAAAAATATGATTTTTTCTCTTTCAATTTCCGGACTATACTAAAAACTTAGAAACCTCTGTGTATGTATACCCTCTTCTTTAAATAACTCTTTTGTGCTTTTTACAATTTTTCCAAAAATCATCAGCATTCAGTGAAAATATTTAGGACAAGCAACTGTTTTTTATTTATTTATTTTTTCTTATATTTTATTTCAGTTTTCTATGGTGGACGTATTTTGAAGCATAATAAAAAAACATAAACTGAATAATTATTTAGGGAAAGCAATTTGTTTTTTATACTTTAATGCAAATTCAGGGTGCACCAGACAAAAAAGCAGGAAAGCCAAGAGAGACAAGCAGACAGTTTTTTCGGATTTTTTTATTCCTAATGACCATTCATCATGCAATTCCACAAGGTGATAAAACTTGATTTGATGATGTTCATACACACAACAAGAGAATACGTTTGGGCAAGGCACACACTAATTTGATTTTTACAACCATAACCATACATCTCTACAAATTTACACACTCCATCATGCTTATTTATTTTTACTATTTATTCCTTTCTACACAAATACCATTCATTCCGAGTGTCTTACCATTCAACAAACAGGGGGGTTCCAACAAAAACTCGTTACAAACGTCACACACAATTTCAAAGAAAATTAATTGGATTACCAAAAAAATTCTAAAGAATCATTGACAATTTTGTATGTGGTTCACACTAAATTTTTGGTGAGCATTCCGTACAAATAAAGGATATACACAGACATGCATATTGTTGTAGAAAAACCCATTCCATGTTATATATTTTGTAAAAAAACGACAAGGTGAGCATGCACACAAATTATTATTATGATGATGGACAATTTATATATCAGTTAATGATATTAGTTTTTATTTAGATGGTACTATATATTATATTTAGATATTGTTCAATTCTATTAAATGTCTCCTCGTTTTACCCTTTCCGATTAAAGTGGGACCGGCGTTTATATTTTCTACGACGGAAAAAAATCTTAACTGTTTTCCTTTTTAGATGTGTTAGTACATAACAAAGTATGGTTGTTATTACCAAGAGAGAGAGAAGATGTGGATGGCTCATATAATAATATACAGAGAGAGAGATAGAGAGAGAGAAAGAGATACATTTATCATGACAGTTACACGATAAATAATAATATATATAGATATATTTATATAGTTATTTATTATATAAAGGATTACTGGGTGCTTTTGAAAAATAAAATATATATACAAAAAAAATAACAATCTTTTACAAAAAATACCGTTATGTAAAAACACAAACAGTCTATCATGTCTTATTACACATGATTTGAATTGATTTGTATATATATATATATGAGTTGATGATACGGCCACAAAATAAGTATAAAAAACTATTTTTGTAGTAAGTATGCCAAAAACAGCGTAAAAAGTAGTGGTAGTAGTAGTTTCGTATAGTTTTTGTTGTTGTTAATTATTCTGATTTATAGAGAGATCTACTAGAAAAAATAGTTGTATAGATTGTCTACAGCAAAAAATTTAGTGAAAAAAGTTGACGGCAACAAAAACAATTTTTTGAGGTTCAAAAATATATATCGTTGCAGAGAGCGACAATGTCTATAGTCTTGGATGGATAGAGAGGAGGAGTTAATATAAAATTTCATTCCTCTCTCCATTGAAAAAATGTGGGTGGTGGTTGATGGTGAAAGGTTAGTTTCAAAAGGTAAAAAAGGAGGATTCAGAATTTTTTTTTGGGAAAATCCAAAAAAAAATATTGTTGGCAAGGATACTTCATCAATTTTTTAGCAGGAGTTTGCTTTCCTTTGCTTGAAAAGTGGTGTATTGGTATACCGTGTTTTTACATATAAAAAAATCATGGGTCTACCTACACTGTACTTTTTGTGAAAAATGGAGAAAATTGACTAATTGGTCATTAGAAAGCATGTGTCGGCAATTATGATTCGATCAATGTCATGTCATCAAATAGCAATGAAATAATTATATTCATTAAAATGTTTTTCTTTACGCTAATAAAATGATTAATTAACTGGCATGTTTTGTAAATTTGAAAAATGGTACAGTTCGATTTAAGAATTTTCAAAAATATTTCCATATAAAACTTGTCAGCCTATTAAGTTATCGTAATTTGCCAAAACTATTATGCTTTAGTATTGAGATATCAGTGTATAATTAATATAACATGTGTATTCCAAAAATTTCCGCAGTGTATTTTACTTTTCAAGCTAAAAGGGAAACTCAACTGCTATCAGATTGAGATGATCCTTGTAACATGAGTAAATAAGGATATTATCAGGAGATTAAAGTATTTATGCAGAGATATAAAGGATTGTTGGAAGGTCAAAAAATGATTATTCTATTTATATAGTTATTAAAATTGTTATGATAAAAGTTTAAAAAAGTAAATACCATATATAAAATACACTATAAACAGGAAACTATTTAAGTTTCCTGGAAATTTATAATTTGTTTCCGTTTTTTTGTAGTAAGTAAAAAAGATTTGGTAATAAATGTTCCATTTTTTTGTGTTTCGAGTAAAAGTACTCACCATTTTTAACCAAATGGTCGTGATTAAGAGTTGATTCTTCTCGTCCTATTTTTTCAGTGTCAGGTCGCAAACAACCATTCAGAAAGAGATAGAGAGTCAGAGTGTAAATGATGATGATAGAGGTTTTTGTTTGGAAGAAGGGACAAGTAGTGTAGTTTGCATGCAAAAAAGTTGGAGAAAAAACACACAAAAACAAAGAGCATTAAAAATTACGCCATTGTTTCAAACTATGAAAAAAATCTAGAGAAGTTTTCTCTTGTTTTTTTTGGACAAAATCAGATAGAGAGAGAGAAAGAGAAATATAGATAGATAGAGAGATAGATAGAGAGAGCAATCGACTAGTACTGTTTTCTCTTGTTGCCTTCATACATTACAAATATTCAATATAGAATACAATAATACTCAATTACAGTATAGGCATCAAGGACACTCGGATATACACAAAAATGGTTTTTTTGATATCAATAAAACTGGTAAAATGACACAATGACCCCACATCACGAGAACAAGATTACACACATGAATAAATTAATTATACAAGTTATGTAAATACTTTACAAATATTTATGGAAAAACACGACATAGTACACATAAGTACTGAGAAAAATTAAATATGACACGGCTTTCATTTCATTCAGGAGGTATCCCCAAATTGATCACACCTTTTTGCCCTTTTTTTCGTGCTTTACCTCACTATAGCCAAAAATCGTGGACAATGTTGGAATCTGTGTCCTGCAAAAAACACATACCTAGGGAAAGGGATAAAAAAATTTGAAAATGATGTAGAGTAATTTATATAATAAATATAAAAAATTTTATATAAAAGTTACAGGACGATATGACGACGACCCGGATTTATAAGAATAATTTAATAATGATAATTAATATAGTCATAAATAATTATTTAACAAGTTAAACTTTTTTTGCGTGAACACTATATACATTACTTCATAGATAACATAATGTACAGAAGAAGTGAAGCAAAATTTGTCAAAAACTTGCAACACGAATCTATCAAGTACACTGACCATTTAAAATATTTAACAAGCAGCAGAGAGAGAGTGGTATGCTATGATGGGGTATTTACATAGTATTATTGATTATTTGGCAGGAGAAAATAAATTAAAAAATGATTGGAGTTTTATAATTAATTATAAACCTCCCACAGACTTATATATTGCAAGAAAATTAGATTCAAAATGGGAGATAACATTAATAGGGAAATTTATCAAGAAAATAGGGAAAATGTTGAATAGTTGGCAAAAAATGTGAGTAAACGAAATTGCACACCTTGTGCAAAGTATTCAATTTTATGAGTTGATTTGGAACATATTCGACGAAATGGATTCAATGGATGGATTTATGGTTTCTGCTGAATATTATATTTTCGAATTGAATAAACTGGACATTTGCACAAGAATTGAAAAAAATCCTTGTCTGTCATTTCCTTTTCAGAATAACTAGAGTGGAAATAATGCAGAATTTAATTTTTATGGTTGGCAAACACAAATAAATAGCTCGTATTCTCTGATAAGTATATTTTGGTAAGTCGGAAACTATCACAAGCAATCATTCGTTAATTTTATCCATCCATTTCATTCATTTCATCTATTTTTTAAAAAAATTTAGCTTTTAAATTCATTTTTTGTCTGTGGTCGGTATAAAAAATACGAAACACTTAAAAAATTTCCACTTTAAAATAAGGGTATAGATATAGGATTGTGGATTATGGTGGTGAAAGTGATGCACTTGAAAATTTCAAAAAAGTTATTTCCTATCCATCTCCATAACACATATATATTATAGTAAAAGGGTAGTATTGTATGTTTTTTTTGGTGAATAGTAGTTAATTATTTCTAGTTTATTCAAAAATATTTTGCCGTTTCAAAAATAAAACAAGAAACCACACACTACACAAAAATGTTTTCGTGATGAAATCATCATCATCATAAATAATTTCCGTTTCATCATCAATTTGAACTAATTTACTGTAAAAAAATATATATATTATTTTACTGTATAGTTATTAGAGGTATACGTAAATGCACATAAATATAATGAGCGGGCATATAAAATTTTGGAGAGAAGAAGGAAGAGTGCAAACTGATTACAATAAGTATTTTTAAACAGGTATATAGCGTTCCAACAGAAAACCAAGTAGTGTGGATGGGGTATCCTTTTTAGGTACATAAGAAAATAAAAACGGAAAAAATAAAACATGGGGTATCGTTGCTGTCGCACACATGAAAAGAAAAGTAGAAAAAAATTAACTGAAAAGTACGATATGACACAACAGAACATACATTTAAAAAATTAAACATTCAGCACAATCGCTCTATGTGTATATATATTAAAACACTGAGTTGCTGCTACATTCCGGCTTTTTCTTATACAATATGTCATTATTTTTAAGGGAAAAAACGAAAAATGGAGAGTTGAGTTTTTTGGAGGGAGGGAGGGAGGTATCAGAATGAGCATGTTGCTTAAGGAAACAATCAAAACGTTAATGGATTTTGTGGTGTACAGCTGATGCTCAGGTTGTGGTATATTATTTTATAGTGGTATTTTTTGAATAGCATTATAATATTATAGTCCACAAAAATTATGGTAGAACTGGCTGCTACTTTATATATAAGGTACTCTCAAATCAATTCCAATTCAAGTATATGAAAACTAGAGATATAAACAAGAAACTTAAACGGAGGAATGACGATATAATATATTATTATTATATGGCAAGACGTTATTATTTATTATATAGGTAGGTAAATATATACCACTAAAAAAATTTTGCAACATTTATTTTTGGTTGGATGCGGCAACAATATATAAGGCTATATAGATGTAAAGTTGATATATATTTATAGAGGTAGGTAGGTAGGTATTTTTCTACAAAGAGCACCATATAAACTGCATTAAAGATTTTTCGCGAAAAAGTATATAACAGCAAAGGTAACAGCTAAAGGGTAGCGTGAGAAAAACAGTTTTTAATTGCGACCAAGGAACTTTCTGGTAGAAGATAGAGAGAGGTAAACACTCTTATTATATTTAGCAGATATATATTGGCAAGGTAACCAAGACAATAAATACGAACAGGGCGAGTATAAAAGCATTATTATTATTATATTATTTATTACATTGCTCAGAGATATACATAATCAATCAGGTATATAAGAACTGAGTTAATATTAAAAGGAAAAATATATTATGCTAATAATGCAATTTTTTGTTCACTGCGGAAATGAATCTTGTTTGTATTTTTTTTATATATTTGACGGGTTGACTGATTTATGTTTTTAAAAAAATAAATGAGTTGTTTAAAATTTAAGTCTGAAAATTTGTATTCAAAATTAGAACATTATAATATTTTTATGTTTCCTTGATGTCATTGTCAGTATATTTACTCTTCATCAAGAACATTTTTTTTCCTTTAGATTTTACATTTGCTTCCGTAATATACGATCCATTTGAACAAGTTGAAAATGTAGTTTTGTATTTTCCAAAATTTTTAGAAGTATGTTTGCTTTCATGTTCGCTTGTGTGTTTTGTTATTCTTATCCCAAAGAGGTATATAAAAATGAACTCGAAATCTCGAAAATTCTTCATGAATTTTTGGCTAACGTAATCCACCAGAATTTGCATGTTTGTAATGTATAGTGTATATATATATATAATATTTTACAGTTTATATAGCCGGAAATGTCACCTTATATTTTTAGTTACTCAATAATACTCTAATCTAATTTAAGAGAGAAACGTTGGACAATAAAAAAGAAAAAACAAAGAAAAATGATTTTACGAGCATGGATATGTGTGGACGCTTTCTACAAGGAAAATGATAAATGTTGAGAGGTTATATGCTGACACGCTTTCATAATATTATTGTACAGTTGCATTTTAGGGTTTTGGGATGAATGAAAAGGTTTAACAAGGAAATATTATAATAATGCAGGGTATTCCGCTAAAAAATGGCACATTCATCGTCTAATAAACAAATAAAAACAAGAACGAAATGTCAGTATCAAAAAAAAATAAAATTGTTTTGTAGTTATCATCATGAGCCCAGATTGGTGATGATGGCAATAAATATATATATACAACTTGTTGGCTTCAGAGATCAAAGTTTTGTTTGTCAAACTCGTTTACATCCATATAATAATAATAGAGAAAAGGAAACTAATAGGTACAAGAAGTAGTAAGTAGTAAAATCTTACTGAGAGAGAAATAGAGAGAGAGAGAAAACTGGTACCGACTGGAAAGAAAGTAAAAGGCGCGCGACAACAAACAAACTTAAAACAGGGATGGAGAAAACTCGGTACAGAACAAAAGAAAAGAAAATGAATCAATTGATAAAAAATGTACATACGACTGGGTACTTTTGCTAGAGAGAAGAGAACAAATATATATATAGACGAGAGAGAAAGAGAAAGGCAAAGAAGGTGTTAGTTTTATATATTTTTCTTGATGACTTGTCTTGACTATAAGGGGAAAATTATAAGTTCATTAAATAAGACAGATTTCACCACCTTTGTATCTTAACAACAAATTGGGGAATGTTCATATATTACGTCACATAATACAGATAAAGTCACACATAAAGTCACGAGAATGCGGAATTACGCACAAGTGGAGAAAGTTAGATTATGTGAGGCCGTAAGTTATAAATATTCCCTTTGTATAGCACCGCTATATACGATATATGTCGTTTTTCAACAAACCAAATTGAAAAAAGAAAGTAAAAAAGAGAAAAAATTTTATAACAAAAGATTGATTCCCTATGTATTTTTTTTGTTTTTTTAAAGTGGATGATGATGCGTTTTATGTGGTAGTACGCAGGACTTACCAAGTTTAGCCACGTATTCGTAATTAGAATTTGATTCTTTTCATCCTACAACACGGCGATGTAAACAAGTACGAACACACACAAGACAAGACACAGATTGTTATCAAGTTATTTTTTTAGAAATAAGAAGGTAATAATTATAATGTTATATAAAAATAACATAAAAATGCATACAACATAAAATATATATATATGGTACATTATTATTTATTGATGAAATTTTTCTCGTTTATTCTACGAATATATTTTTTCGACATATTGGCAACCTCATTAAAAGTTTTTTTGCGTAAATTTTTTGTTTTGCTTAAAATCCATCAAAAGCGAAAAAACGTGAAGATTGAAAGAGATGCACAATTAAAAAAATAAAGAAAAGAGAATATATATCCGTCCATAAACTGGTTAGGTTATATATATTTATATACATACCTAATAAATTTTTTTGTCTATTTTAGTTGATTATTTTCACTATATAGTTATGTATAATTATTACTAGTTTTTTGTTATATTATGCCATAACAAAGTTTTTTTGTTCTATCTTGTTACGCGTGATTTGAATGATGCAACGAAGTAATGTTGTAGTTTATTCTGTGAAAGAAGCTCGTTTCTCTATTTGCAAGTAACTTCGGCTTTGACAGAGAATATAATTGATGTTTGAGTGAGGAAAAATGTTTATACACGTGGACACCTGCTGAGATGCTGCCACCTGCAAGCTGCATGACTTGTAGGATGAGTGAGTGACATGATGGTTTACACCAATTACCGATTCTGAGAAAAATAGGCAGGCTATTGAGCTTTTTAGAGAAAGTTGTTCCGGAAAGTTGTTTTGGATAAACATGAATAACGAGGTGACATAGCTTACTCTAATCAAACACGATGTTTTGGAGTTGACATTTTGGATGGGAGTTAACTGAATGTATTGGCAAGAGAGCAAGTGAAAGAAGAGAATTCAATGCCTTCCATTTAAAAAGTTAACAAAAATGATTGCTCATAAAATGTATGGTTTCTTTATGAATTTAGACAGTAACCAAATTTTTACTTCCTTGGAAAATTTTTAATATGCTACTTTTTCGGCAGCTAATAAATTTTTAATAAAATGACGATGACCAACTAGTGTTCCGATGCAAGTGCAAAAGAGCAACAACTGCAGAGTGTGAACTGCGCTCTTATTAAGAAATAGTTTGTTGTTCATTTTGCACATTTTTTTATATACAAAAATTGTAAAAAGTATACACAAAGGATGTCTGGAGAAAGATCAATCAAAACTGTATATTAAATGACAATTCATTAAAACCTACTCAAGTTTAATTTATAAACTATCTCGGAAGCAAAATGTAGCATGTCTTGTAACCCGGAAGTTAATGTGCCTTTTAACTCAACAAAAGAAGTTTCACACAGTTCTCCACGTTTCCTATTTTACAAAGTGCATATAGTCTCAAGTGTTTCATCATCAGAGAAACCAAGTAAGAAGCTGAAATGTTACATCCAAATAACTTTTTCCATTTTCAGGCAGCTTACTCCATATACCTATCCCGCAATCCAATCCGGCACATCTCCAGTTCTCCTCTTGTAGTATAGTATACACAGGTCGGATTCCCACTCAACTCTTGAAACTTTAGAAGAGGGACAAAATTGAGAAAAATTCTGTGATGCTGAAAGGCTTTTGAAACTCATTACCAAATCATCAAAGGGGATCATCGCATCTTTTTTTCGACTTCTCTCTCCCAACCAGTTCCTTTTACCAGTTCAAGCACATACACACTACACGCGCTCGTCTTTCGGAAATGCGTCCTTTGCTCCCTCTTATAATCATCGTCACACTGTTTCATTAGTGAATCCTAGAATCCAACTTTTTGTTGCGAGCATTGAACGAAAAAGTGGAAATATGAATCCTTCCACCTTTAAGAATAGGATTCAGTGCACCACACACCCAGTTCCATTCCCGCAGCTAGCCAAACTATTTTGTCTAGTTTACATCATTTTTTTAGCTTATGTGATCAAGCTATTGAGACAAAAGACGAAGAAGTAAAAAAAGCATCATAATAAGAATATTATGCAACTCGCGTGAGCATCAAACCGTAGCACCCGACATTTGACATTTTCTCTCTTGTGTAGAGTAATCTGCCTATTTCTCCAAGATGAATACAAATCACGTACCCTCCATGATAGAGATGACCGTCTTTATCATCAACATCATCTGCAGACTCAACCAAGAAGAGAGCATGCTGCATAAAAAAACGGCAATTCATACTCTGTGGAGAAAGCTTCGAGTACCCTGATGATATTTGCAGGGTACAACAAAACGTAGAAGGCTGCCAAAATAAACATGACATGAAGAAGAGAAGAGGAGCATATTCTACTTGTTATTTTTTGCCGGGTATTCCAATTTTTTTTGGGTAGAACCCACTACATCCTTCCTCTTATATTTTCGACGTTAATCCTCATCACGTCTTCGAAAATACATATGCTGATGATGATGACTTTGGAAGGAAGCAACTCTTACGGGAACAATGCCTTCTAATATTTATGTCAAAACCAAAGACTTGGTTCAGACTACACAATGGGAGTCTCTCCCTCTCTAGAAAATTTTCTTCTGGTTTTTATATTCTGCTGCTCCTGCTGCTATACGGCTATACCCAGACAGAAAAAAATACATAAGAAGGAATGTTGACAGTAGTGTTTCGGTAGTGGAAAATTTTTTGATGTTTTTATTTTTAGAGAAAGCATGGCAAAAGTAGAGAGAGAGTGAAAGTAATGATGTCTGTATTCTTTCTGTATGTAGTAGTGTTGCGTGTATGGAGCTCTGAGAGACATAAAAAAAGCGAAAAGGAAAATGCTTTGTCATTGTTCCAGAACTGGAGAAAAGAAAAGAAAAAGAGAGATGATGTAAGAATGCTTATTATTACTATTATTAATGATATGAGTTTTTTGGCACGCAACCTCATAAAAAGTAATATTTGTTGAGGGCTCATACCAACTTGATGACAGGATGGAAATGGGGTTTGTGCGTATGTGAAGAAAACATGTGTAGCACGTCATGGGAATCTCGATTCCAGACTCCTTTTAGCTAACAGCGGCTTGTCGCTAACATCAGAGATTTGTGCTTGAACAATGTACAACTTTAATTACCACGAAATTTTTTCGCAATATTTTTTTTATCTGATGAAAGTAATTACAAGTGATGGTGGTGGTGGTGCGGCGGCGGCGGTGGTAGTGAGGGTAGTTGGTAGTAGTGTAATTTTTTAACATGTCATCGCCAAATATTTTATACGTACATATACAATATACACATTATATACCACTCCGTTCATTTCCCTTTCTTGGCTCCTTTTCAACAATCTTATCTTTTCTCCAAAGTTGTGTGGAAAAAAGACTTCTTATGAAATAGAGTGACGCAGTTCCTCCAGATACTACACTGCTGGTAGTAGCCATGATGTATGTAATAATTACATGGCATACATTTAATAAAAAAGAAGTTTATGTCTAGGTTTCCAAGGGAGAAGGTACACGAGCGTGTCGTCTTGAAAAA
>JAHZMV010001547.1:0-24715 GCA_027743765.1 Coecobrya sp. COE2 | reverse complement strand
GATCCCCTAACTCTTTTGAAACCATTAAGTGTTGTTTGGCATAAAAAAGAGCTTGTCTATGTTCTCCCAGCGCAGAGTGCGCATTTCCCAAACTCCAGTAGGCTCTTCCTTCCCCAACTCTGTCGACGAGCGCCTGAGCTATTTGCAGATGTCTCAAATGATATTCAATTGCCTTGGGATAGTCCCTCAATAAGGTGTAAGTATTTCCCAAGCTGTAACAAGCTTGTGCTTCAACTGCCTTGTCTCCCAGCTCCTGTGATAACAGAAGGGATTTTCTGCAAAGAAAGCATCACACAATCATTAACGGCCATTCACATTTTGTCTTGTACAAGGTAATTAAAAATGGTGGTTGTATGTATATCGCTTTTGGATTTGGACACCCATATATGTATATAACTCACTTGTAATGTTGAGCTGCAGTCTCAAAATTCCCCGAGAAAACATGAGCGTTTCCAAGATTGGTGTAAGCTCGTCGCTGAGCATTTTTATCAGAAAATTCTTTCGCAATGTCCAATCGTTTCTCATGATACTTTATGGCCTCTTCAAAGTTTCCCATTAAGTAATGAACATTTCCTAAATTACCACAGGCTCTGCCCTCTGCACTTCGATCACCCAGTTCTTTTGTTAGTTCCATGTTGGCTCTGAAACATAATAAAACAACTAATTACAAAGGAACAAACAAGTGACGCAATCAAAATGTAGAACAAAGCCAAAAAACATTAAATTCATAAACATAAACAATTATCATCAATGAGGATGTTCGGAAGAGGTGGTACGCATAAAGGTTTGAAATTAAAAAGCATACGTCATCACGCAGTCAATAAAATAACAGTTTATACATTAGAAGTAGATTCATTAATTCATTTCAAAGACTTATTTATAATCCAGCAACGACCCATATCATAAGCATTGCTATATAATCAATGATCAAAGGAATCATTATATTGTATGGAGGTATTAATAGCTTAGTTATATCGGTAATTTTACCAAAAGAACTCAAACGTGAGATATTTCACTGCACTTTTCGACATCACCAATAAACATTCATTCAGCATCACAATGAAGTGCATAGATTTATGTACCTAGTAATATATTATGTGTTTACATGACAAGAACATGTCTATAAATAACTATACATACAATTTTACCCTCCTTCTTATGACGCATTTCCACACATTTTTACCAGCTTTGTCATATTCATGTTTGTTAATTTTAGGCATTTTTATAACAAACATGCATTCTAAAATGTAAAAAAT
The DNA here is from genome assembly GCA_027743765.1 of Coecobrya sp. COE2. Classification (NCBI taxonomy): domain Eukaryota; kingdom Metazoa; phylum Arthropoda; class Collembola; order Entomobryomorpha; family Entomobryidae; genus Coecobrya; species Coecobrya sp. COE2. The sequence goes on along the minus strand of JAHZMV010001547.1, from coordinate 23,459 downwards.
AAATCTAAATCATACCACTGTAATGTGTAAAATACAATGAACGAAACACTTGTGCCGTTGTGCCCTTGTGTTTTTTTATTCGTTTTCTTGGTTTACTCAGGTGCACCGCAGTAGCCAAATTTGTGCTTTTCCGTCATCATTGCTGTGTATCGTAGCTGTAGAGATCCTTTGAATTGATTAAAATCATTATAATCAGTTCATTCTGGTCACCGATACAGATACCATGAGCGAGTCAATATATTCGCGAAATTTCTGCAAAATATCTGACTCAGATTTACTGTGGATGCATGACTTTGCAAATGAAAAAGATCAATCAGTTCGGTGAGGATTTCATTGAGGTTTTATAAAGTGGAGTTGTTGAGAATAGAAGAAACATTCCACAACTTCAATAGACTACGCTAGTGAAATTGTGGAATAATAAAGTGCCCACGATACTGAATCGTGCAAATTTTTAAAAGCATTTCTGGTGTCTTCAGGAAACTTTCCAAAATGGAAAATCTGTCCAGACTAGTGCTCATACTTTCTGTACTGGTCGCTAGCATTTTAGCCATGCCAAGACCAGATGCATTTGACGACGAAGGAGGCAAGTACTACCGAATATAGAGCACATTAACGATTTTTTACCAATTATTTATTAATAAAAACATGTATATTTCATGACTGGTATAGAAATGTCTGTGCCGAGATCTCCCAAAATACAGGGCCCTGACGTGGTCAACCTTCCGTTTTCAAGTTTTGTTGAAATACATAATCTTCAATGCCTCATCGAAGCATCTCCAACTCCTACCGTTATTTGGCTAAAAGATGGACAGGTTCGACCATACGAATTAAAATTTCCAATGTATTAAGGTACTTTATACATTTTAGCATCTACCTAACCAAAATATTATTTTATAGGAAATAAAAGATCCTGCTGATTTGTACAACATGACCTATGACGCAACTGATGGTAAAGCGGATTTGTGCTTCTTAGCAGCTGCAAAACGTGAAGAAAAATATGTCACTGGTAATTTTTCATGCATCGCGGCAAATTTTCTGGGACGAGCGCAAAAGACCTTTGTGATTGAAATAACGGAGAAAAATGTATCTACCCCGACGACGACTACAACTACAGAAAATATTGCCAGTACTGACGGTGCCACAAGCACCATTACAAAAACGAACACAAATTTAAACGGTAGTGTAATAAGTACTACATCTGTAACACCCGAGACGACGGATGTTGATACAAACAGATTATCTTCTTTGAAACCTGAAATTATTAATGCTAGTACTGAAACAGATCCCAAAAAAGATACGTATCTATATGTAATTGTGTGAACACATTAAGTCAAAAAGTGATCAGGTAGAGGTGATCGTTTTTATACACTTTATAACTACGCAGACTGCCTATATTGCGCTGACTTTAGTACCTTCAATTTGACTCGTTGACCTTTTTAATTTATTCTATTGATAGAACTATTTGTTACGAATGATACGCCCCATTGTGTTAATTGGACACGTTCCTGACAGTTATTTATGAATTAACGTTTATGTAGTAAATTAATGTTTAGTGGAAAATGGAAAATAGTTCATGGCGTATTTAAACTTGTTAAGACTAAAAATAAATCATATACAAAACCTTATAAGCTTTACAAAAGACTCAGTCACACCAAAAAAAGTTAATATTTAAGAACATTATGCACTGTACCAAACCACCCTACGTGCAAATGCATTGAATTTTGACAGTAGGGTAATTGAAATAGTTTAATATTTCTAACAATAATCATATACGCATACCTCGCTAAGGTAAGATCGTGTTTGTGGAAATTTACAGCTTTAGCATAATCTCCAAGAAAAAAGTAAGCATTTCCAAGCTGAGAGTAAATTGCCGATAACGTTTTCAGGTCATCCGTCCCAGCTTGAATGGAAGCTTCAAAAAACGCTACTCCAGATCTAAAATCTCCTGTTTTACAAAGCCGTTCTCCTTCCAGCGCCAACTCCAGACAAGTACTATTGTCCGGTCCCGGTGCAGATGACGCCTAAACATAAAAAAGTCGATCAGCATCACCTTATGAATAAAAAATTCGCCTTTTTCCGCAAAACTTTTTCTTTAAATAATGGAGTGATTTACTTACCATTGTAGGGCAAAGGGCAGATCAATACTTCGTCAATATCTGCAACAAAAATAGCCAATAGATGGTTTTAAATGAAATACACTTCACAATACATACTCTTATTCATGGCTATAATTACTACAGCGTTTAGCAATTCATAATATTATTCTGTAAAAAATTCCCTTACAGTTTTCATTCAATTCAGTGGCAAATTTCATTGTACTTAAGCTATTATATTCTTTTCGTTTATCCTCTACCACGGCTTAATATGAAACAGATTCTATTGATTTACTTACCATTGTAGGGCAAAGGGCAGATCAATACTTCGTCAATATCTGCAACAAAAATAGCCAATAGATGGTTTTAAATGAAATACACTTCACAATACTTTTATTCATGGCCGTAATTACTATGTAGTAATTACGCTGTACAGCGTTTTTAGCAATTCATAATATTATCCTGTAAAAAATTCCCTTACAGTTTTCATTCAATTCAGTGGCAAATTTCATTGTACTTAAGCTATTATACTCTTTTCGTTTATCCTCTACCACGGCTTAATATGAAACAGATTCTATTTTGGCATAAAACTTCCCTACTTCCAAAATAATTTCCGGTCTTACACTCTTCTTCCCCACCACGACTGCCTGTCATGCTCACATGCTGAGTTCAATTTTACACTTTCCTTATCGGAAAACCACTCTTAATGTTCTTTTTACTTTACTTTGTCGTGTGGATTTTTTTTGCATGTATGGTCCTATCTCATATTATTACAAAGAATTTCTTTTACAATTTACTGGCTTATAGGTTGATATGTAAGATGCAGGAAAAAGGTTTTTATACCTAAATAAGGAAATTTGCAAGTGTTAAAACAACTTAATCAACATTTCCGGATGTCTCCTAATAAGTCCCAATTGTAACAATAACCAGTCATGTAAGTTATAGTAGAGTAGCAGTATCATCATCGTTCATTTAGTTGTCGCATCTCATATTATCCTACCACATATAGCTCGTCCATATCGTCAGCTTTTGCATTAAAGCACTCACTTTTGTATATTTTTATAATACTAAGGGCTGTGCAAGAAGAAAGAATCAAATTCAATGGCAACGTATCGCTTACAGACAAAACGTGTTGAGCTGAGGCTTTGCATAGATGATCATTAGACGATTGTTTGTGATTGTGGAAAATTTAAAATTTAAAGCACTTTTGTATATATTTATAATATGGATGGAAGCACTGTTTAAGATTGATTTGATTTGACAGCCATCAAGGCAGGAAGGCAAAATGGTAAAAAAGCACATTCGATGATTCAACTCAACAAGTTTGCCTTCTCCTGTTGTCTCTAGAGATAGATTGCAAGAAAACATCCTCATGTGACGAATAAGACAAGGAACGGAAGTACGAAATGTCTGTCTCTCTGATAATCTCATTATGATAATATAAAAACATAATACGTCCTGTGTGCAACCCTCTTATTTTCTTACTCGTGTCACTCCAACCACACATTCCCTTTAGTTTAATGTCCTATTACTGGTCTAAATATGATAACCTAACTAACAATTTACTCGTGTCACTCCAACCACATACATTCCCTTTAGTTTAATGTCCTATTACTGGTCTAAATATGATAACCTAACTTTACAGTTTACATTTACAAGCATACCATTCTACAGCAAACCTTTTTATGTGTTGCCAAAAGACCCAAACTCAAATATCCAAAAAAAATATATAATGGTTCACTTTTCATATTTGGTTCATTTTACTCTACTTTTACCATCATTCATCAATTTCATTATAGAGACTACTCAGAGAGGCACAAAATATAATGCACGCACATGCACACATTCTACATACAAGTCACATTACAATAATTATCATGTATATTAAGAAGATATGTATACAAAGTCAGGAAGAAAAGGACTTACTTAATCTTGGAACTTTAAACAAACCAAGCTCTTACTTAACTACAATTCTGAACACAAATGGTAACAAAGCACAGTCAAAAAAGTGTCAACGACCAAATTATATGCTCTTCTTCACAGACCAAAAAATTGAACACTGTTCTCTGTGGTGGCTGTGTATCGTGAGCAAATGGAAAAAACACTGAACACTAAACTAACTTTTCCAACATTTTTTACTCAGAAACAAGCAATTTAATGACAAGTACAATTTCCCAAACAAGCACAAACGACAGACTGGTTGTCGTCGTCGCTGTTTAATACTCTATACAATTACAGGACAAAAATGCATTGTTATTCCGTTTTTCCACCAAAACATGCCCGTGTTGTAATTTTGTCACGTTCACGTAACACCTCTCTCTCTTGTCAGAAAACTGTGTATAACAGTAAGATAAGCTACATGTCTATATAAGAAGATGTGTCGTTGAAAGTCGTTTCTAAAAAAGCATGCATAAGTATCCCAGAATATGTATAAAAAAAATCTTTCAAACACCTTGTTATTCTAAGCAACATCAACACTTGATCCGCTAACAGATTGAGAACTACCAACATAACATCACCACCACCACCGCGCAAACAAACTTTATGGCTTTTTATTAAGTTTTTAGTCTGCATGAAACATCCAATGTCGGGGATATAAAAGATTTTTTCTGAGCTTCTGTTCATGTAAAACTAACATGTATGATGGCAGCTGGCACTGCATTGCATGCATATATATTTTTTGTATTTGTCTGGCTTTATAGGTATTTTTTGGGGTAGCGGGGGAATTTACTTTCATTTTAGCCGTTTTTTTTATACCTGAGAGCTGTCTAGAGCCAAAAAAAAACCAATTCAATGGGCTTTTGTGGAATCAAGCTAGCTACCTTTCTATTTCATTGCTTTTTTGTATTGATTTCCCGAGCCATTCTTTGTGTTCATTTTTACAAAAAGGGTGCATGGCATGCATACATTTTCTCTCTCTAATAATGTGGGGGGAGGGGGAGGATGAGAGAAGTGTGTGTGCCGTGAGAAAACTAATCGCTTCTCTGATGATGAGAGACCTCAACTTTGCGTGCACACATATTTAATGTATAATTAGTTAGTAATAAGGTATTCATGTAGGCATGTTTTTTTTGCTAGGCTCTCCGCTCGCATCAAACCTTTAATCGATTCGCATTCGATCAAAAAGAGCATTATTATTAGGTATTCATGTTTTGTCATTATAAAAGCCATTAGTGCTAGTTAAGTTAGTTAATTGCTCAGGTACTACATGGGTCGTTTTGTTTGATACATGCATTGTGAGTGCTTGACCGCAGACACTTCATGCATAATTAGTTGTAAAAACTTGAGAATTTATAGCTATTCTACATACAGTCGCTACAATGATGTCGTGTCGCAAGCTAATAACAAACGAAAATATAACCTGTTGCCATTCTTCGCATCATCGGTCGGTCATTATCAATCGGTGTCATTAATGATTACAAAGATTTAGTATTTTAAGTACTTTTTAGTTTTATTAGAATAATAGTACATCCAACCCCCCAAAAACCATTCATTTCCTATAGCATAAAATACACGACTGAATGAATTCACACATTTCTTTACATAACTTATCATTGGCCAACAGAGAAGACAATAAGCACTGTAAAAAACCATGAATCAAACTATAAAACATGCATTTAACTTTTCATTACGTCTTATCGATTTTTTTAAAATACTACAACATAATTAGATATCATGTTACCCCTATCCTACCCCTTCCTCTGTAAAATCACTTTGTAAGATTTCCTTCAACATCGTCGTTTCTATCACCTACTCCCTACTCAGCTAACCTTTCTGGAAACCTTTTCCATGCACAATTGGACACACAACTTGTGTGACACAAGTGTTTGGTCCAACTCAAGTATTTCAACAGTGCAGCCAAGCCAAGCCAGTTTCTAGTATAGCTACTAGTTGTATAAAGTTAGCCAAAAACGATGTGGGTACAGGTAAAGCCAGAGCATAAAAGAGAATGAATTTTGTACAAAGTGGTAAAGTATGCACATCTAGTTGTATAAAGTTAGCTAAAAACGATGTGGGTACAGGTAAAGCCAGAGCATAAAAGAGAATGAATTTTGTACAAAGTGGTAAAGTATGCACACACTTTATATACCTAATACCTAAGAAGAATCTGGGAAAAGGAATTTAAAGACTAATACAACTAATGAGTCTGCTGAATGCGATGTATGTTTAACACGTGCATGTGTACAAATGCGCATGGTGGTGCATGCATGGAATATGAATTAATGTAACAGCAGCAGCAGCCAGCATGAGAAGAAAAAAATGAAAACAAACAAAAGTGCGCTACTTTACACTTGTCTCTGGTTTCATTCCTGTGTACTCAATCAGAATTAATTTCCTTCCCGTTTCACTTTCTGTTAACTATATACAATTTTATTTAACATTGCCCGAGGTCAAAAATCTTGCTCATAAATGGCCTATTGTATAAGTCCGATAGTCTGATTCTAGTTTAAAGAGAGCCTTAATTATATTTACATTAGTGCCGTTAATTACCCTACATAACATCTTTACATTAAAATTATTTCTGTGCATGTATGCATGTATCTTTGCTAATGCCATATGTGAAATAAGCGCAAAACAAGTTACAAGGTTTTTACCCAAGGATATATACAACCATTTGACTTACCAAACATAGTTTTCTCCAAATATTTTGGCAACCGCTGCTGCAAATAAAACTTTCACTCTGCTCTCAGGGAACAATGATTGGTTGAACAGAGAAACTCTGTGGAAAGTTGTGTGTGCAACAACGCATAAGACGTTTCTGTAGCGTGGCCCAGCCTGGAATTTTGTCTGAATATTTAATGACACATCAGCCTAAAAAAAAGTGAACATTGGCCGTTCACCACCCTGAAAAACTATATAGCTTTTCTCTTGCTATATTTATTTATTTCACTATAAAAGTAGCAATCAGACAATCATTCTTGTAAAATGGATAAAAACACTAAAAAACTTAAGATGTTAAAAGAGTTGGACAGCAAAACAGGTATGTTTCACATTTACTTTATTTTTCAAAGTTTTTTTAATATTCCAACACACTCACACAGCTTATTATATTTCTCTTTTTTCCTTCTGCACACTGCTATAAATTTAAACGAGATTACTAAACCCACACACATACACTATAATACTATATGCTTAGTTATATTATTTAGGCCTGGTTAAGGTAAAACTGGTAATAATGCTGTTTAGTTTTTTTATCTCATCCACACCTCCCACCACTTTTTCCCACTGAGAAGACCTGAGAGAGTCGTTTTCAAAACTGCGCATTGTGGTTACATTTGAAGAGAGAGAAAGAGAGGAATCCCGTGTCCTTTTTTTCTGCACAGGGTACACTCTCCCATCTGTTCATTTTTATTCTGCATGTGTAATTAGTAATATCTCACGTATATTACTTTCACCTCCCATTCCATACTTAGCCCGTGTGTTCCTTTCTCTTTCTCTCCTTGTTCACTTTCTCCTCCATTGTTTTCTCGCCTGATCTTGGTCATGAAAAGGTGTATACCAGACGAGTTGGATGGATGGGGTAGTATAGAACATTGTGCATTTTTTTGTGTGTGTACACACATACACACACACCAGTAGTTGTTTTCTTTCGCTTTCTCTCTGGCCTTTTCACTGCTGCTATTCACATTTCCTTCATCTGGGGCTAAACTTGCAAAAAATAGAGAGCTAGCAAAGTAAGTGGTGGTGGTGGTGCTACTGCTGCTGCTGATTTTATTGAAGCATCAAGGATGGTAAAAAGGCCGAAGATGAATAGAGGAATTGTGATGATGCGTTGGAATGGAAAGCAATAGAAAGCAAGAAGAGTAGTAGTAGACGATGTGGAGCCACAGGCGAAATTCGTTTCTCATTTTCTGTGTATGTACGAGAGAGAGAAAGACCAAATTTTTTATCAGAGTAGCAGCAACAGAGAGTCGTGTACGGAAACAGAATAAGTATCGGTTTTTGTTGTAAATATTATATTATTATATTCATACACACACTAACATGCTTGCACACTCTTTTTTTTTCTCGGAGAGCTTATATAAGTATAAAAAGCACTGCTCACATCCTGGGAAAATGTTGTAGTAAATGGAACATTATAGGTAATGTTCTGCAGTAGTAGTAGTAGTTGGTTGGTGGGCGCTTGTTTCATAAAGGCTACTATAAGGTCCGTCTGCTGTTCATGTATGTAGGTTGTTATAAGGTGGCATGCATATTGCAATGGGGAAAGTGAACTTGCTTACAACAGTGGCAGTGCCACCGCTGGTCCGTAGAGATAAGGTTGCTTTTACTTTGCTTTCTCCATTTGCGTTAGTGGTGACGGTGTGTACATCCAAAACTAGTGGAGACTTATGATACCACCATGGCTTTTATATGTACTCTGTATATGAAATTATAACGATATAGTAGAGAGAGAGGAAGGTATCTCATAAAGGAATAATATTGCATTCACTCCATTAACTGAGAATTCCAATTTCTGGAAATAGGATACTCAAAACACCAAATGTGCACTAAATAGGCGTACCACACATGATGCTGGGATGTGTGAGAAAATTTGTAGGCTACAAATAACTGGAGACGTGTGTGGAATTTCTTTCGCAAAAATTGTGTTGGTACATGCAACTATTATCATGTTTATAGGTACATATATGTATGACCACATCCTTCGTGTTTTTTGGGACTGTTAGTATACAAGCTTTGAAATAGAAAGTTATATAGGTAGCATTGCAAAAGATTTAAAATTAGAATCGGAAGCTTAATCATGTGTCAGTTTTTACTTCAATAGAGTATTCAACGCTTTTGCTTGAGTAGGTTATAGATATGCATTAAAACTCCATCTCCTTCCAGGGAACAGGATAGGAAAGAAATTGCATATATGTGGAACATTATGCTGCTGATGTAAGCTAAATCAAAGTCATGTTATTACAGTAAGGTGATGAAAGTTTTACTTTTCATCCGACTAGGTATAAAAATTATGTTGTGGTAAATTTCAACCACGCTGCAATCCCGACAATTCATGGTCTGCAATTTGGTGCAGAATGCTTTAGCTATTATGGCGTATCTACATGTAACTTTTATTTGTTAAAACTGCTTGCTTCTACTTTTACCTTGTCGGATATGTAAAAGATATGTACCTTTTACTTGTGTCGTTACTTCATATATCCTGGGTTAACGATTTGTTCCATTTTCAAATATTCGCATGCACATATTTTTTAATTTTCAGATTGGGAGGCTGTGATTAGAGAGCAGAACATGTTAAAGACTGCGGCTACATCTAAAGCAAAAGATGCTACAGGAAAGCTTACCAAATCTCAAAAGAAACGACTCAAGCTAGAAAAACAACAGCAAGAGGTTCAGGAGTCCTTGAAAGCCAAGAATGTAGAAACCATTGTTTATAACAATCCTGACGCTATTTCGACAAAGCTAAGTAAACAAACTAGTAGTAATGAGCAGACTGATGTCAGCACTGATGTAATTGCAAGCACTCCTGCCGGGATAGATATCGATATGAGGCAAACCAGATTTGAGATCATGAAATTTGGAATCAACAGTCTGAAAGCGAAAGATCTAGAAGATGCGGAGACGTCATTGGCGATTAATTTAGGAGCAAGACCTAACAAGCGGCCATCTATCAATTACAAAGAACTTCAAGTTCAACGGAAAAAGGAACGTGAGTTGGAGAAAGAAGAAGCTACTACTTTAATTAAGCCCAACTTGAAAATGAATATGAAGAAAAAATCTCAAGGGGATGCGGCAAGAAAAGGTGGTAAAGGAGACAAGGGTAAAAAGCCAATGGGAGGTCGTCCCACTGGGCGAACTTCCAAGCTTCCACGTAACAGAGCCAGAAAGTAGTTGATTGAAATATTATGTGTTTTTGTATTATTAACCGTTATGTAATTTATAATTTTAGACAAAAATAAATAAACTACAAAGACTATCTAAATGTGTTTGCCAATTCGGTTATGTTTATTAAAATTTTGTAGTCCAATTTCATAAAGATCATCAAAAAATCCATTAGCCAATTCTTTGAATAAATTAATACATCCAATTTTCCGCAAATAATTTAGCTTAAATCTAATTACCAACTTTGTAAAAGTTTGCTCCGTATAAAATCATATCATTCTAATGGAAAGATTCTGTATCAACTTTACCAGTCATATAAATTTTTACTGATTTGAGAGTTCATTCATATTTTGCCAATAATTTGTAAAGTCCACGTCGTTGGGACAAGACCATTCTCTTTCACATGCATACAAACCAAAAAAGAATGTTCATATATCCCATACAATCAGATTTAAAAGTAGATTTTTTTACAACTAACACCGTAGAAATTATTTGATACACAGGTACTGTCACTGTCATGCTTCAATTCTATTTTTTGTTGAGTATATCGTAAAAATTTAATAATTATAGTTTGTACAAATACTTCAACATTATCCTGTCGTCTGAAAAGAATTATACATTTAAAAATTTATGAAAATAAAAAAAGCAATCTAATAGTGTTGAAGTTGATTTTCAAATATCACCTATTAACTATTTGATTTTGGTTCAAGATTAAAGTACTTTTTTGATAATTTAATCAACAAATAATACATGACAGCGTCTTATACACGTAATAACGAAATATTATGAATTGGAGCGTTTTAAAGAATAAATGCCGTCAGGAACGCTGTTCAATATTATTTTGAACTGCCACTAAATATTTGAATAATTAATTTGTCACCAAACGGACTTTTGTAAACGACACCGTTTTGTCCGAAAATATCCTGTGGAATGCCTAGGTTTACCAGAAAGATCTTGACTGAAGGATCTGTGGGGTATGCTATTGGTAAGACGGGTGAAACAATGACTTATTTTTCGATGCTTATGATTAACCCCACAGGCTGAGTCTAACTGTTGACGATAAGATGAGATCAAAGGAGGATCAACGAAAACCACTGGACACTTCTTCAACCATCGCGAATAGGGAGTAAAGTTTACATTTCTGGACAAATGATCGTCTGCAGCCATTATCACCAAATCAAACTCGAGGCCCTTGAAATCTGAAAACACAAAAATATTAACATGTGCATGAATAACATGATCCATTAAAGTTATATAGACGTATATAATGCTAGACAAATAACAAATTATATACAATTACCTGACACTTGACGAGAAAACATTTCTCCACAGAAATTATAGAGTAACTCTTCCGGTGCACATAACTGCAGTTCTTCTTTTGGAGCATGAACGCAAGTGTGAATACCCATACTCGCCAGAATTCGAGCAGTTGCTATTCCAATGGCACCCTGCCAATGTGGACCTGCGCACACTAACACCCATGGACGATCTTCAATCCGTTCTGGACTCAATCTGGAATATAAATAAGACAATAATATTAAGCACTTGTAAAACAATGCTTTCAACAGTGAAGTATGCTTTTAAAAATTAGTTTACGTATTCTTACCGATATGAATCCCCCAACAAAGGAAGAACGGCCTGAGCAACGGCTCTTCCCATAACCTCCACTACTCTGGAATGCGTTAAGCCAACTTCGTGAGCTAAATTCAAAATTTTACTACGCGTTGGCAGATCTACTGACGGAATAACTACACCAGTATCGGTAACAAACTGCTTCACAGATTTTACTGACTCTCTCAATGTAACCGATTCAACGACTCTGTCTGCATTGTAAGTTGTGTCAGTTGTACTAAAATGCGGATTTTTCACCACTCTCGTGGGCTTGCCACCGGTAACAGGTACTGGAAACAATAAGATGGTAATTTATCAGTAACATTCACACGACTTTCAGTAAGTGCTCATAACTTACAGCTGATTATTTGATTATTTGCATAGTATTTTAAAATATTCTTTGTACATTTTTCAAACTGTGCATTGCTGCCCTCAAAGTCAAATTCCGTGGACATTTCATCCTTACTCATAGATTCAAACGTCTCCCCATGACGTTGTCGTACACCTTTTCCTTGGCTTCTTGGAGTTTTAGATTCCGCTGAGATGTCTAAAAGAAAACGAGTAAATTTGTTACCTACTTGTGAATGCGTCTTTCTCTGACATCTAGTTAAAACAACTTACTGTTAAACGTTTTCCCACTAGGCGTTAAGGTTAAAGCTGATCGAATTTCTTCTCCTGCCATCTGAGTGCTTGACTCAGATTTAACAAACTGACTAAGAACTCCTAATTTCTTGTGGTCATAGACAGGCTTTTGTGAAGCGAGTTTTGATGGACTCTGGACATCGTTTTGTTTCAAATTTGCAGCAGGTACGACTGAAGGTTTACTTGAGTTAGCGACGGCATTAAATAGAGCTTGACCATTAACGGATATACCAGAATTTGCTGCCAAGTTTCCAAAAGTTCGCATAAGAATATTATTCCCATCGTTGGAAGTCGCGTTTGAAGAAAGACCAACATTTGTACTAGATTTGTGATTGGATCCAATAGAATTCCTATTGTTATTTGAACCCTTGTTTTTCTCAATGTTAGTAATCGGTGTTAATCCTTTTTGTTGTGGCGATGACGTGAATGAAGAGTTACTGTCACCACCAGGTTTTCTCGGCTTTGGTTTGGCTATCATATGACTGCTTGAGTCCAAGTCTAAATCTGACACACTATTCTTTACTGTCATTTCCGCCATCGCTGATGAAATTGAGTTCACTAGAAGCGCAGAACTGTTGTTGATTTGTGGAGAATGTTGCATATGATTTCCTGAAAATATCAATTAGTTACAGTTATATCTAACTATCAAAGCATAATATTACTTTGTACATATATACCTAATTAGTTTTAACCAATAACATTTTACATACCATTAACAGTCCTCAGGGAATTACATCCATTTGATACCCCAGAATTCAAACAATTTCCAAAACCACTTAGTTGGGTTGGAGTCCCTTTTGAAACAGGAGTCCTATGTCCAAGTCCAAATCTGACACACTATTCTTTACTGTCATTTCCGCCATCGCTGATGAAATTGAGTTCACTAGTAGCGCAGAACTGTTGTTGATTTGTGGAGAATGTTGCATATGATTTCCTGAAAATAACAATTAGTTGCAGTTAGTTATATCTAACTATCAAAGCATAATATTACTTTATACATATATACCTAATTAGTTTTAAGATTTTACATACCATTAACAGTCCTCAGGGAATTACATCCATTCGATACCCCAGAATTCAAACAATTTCCAAAACCACTTAGTTGGGTTGGAGTCCCTTTTGAAACAGGAGTCCTAACTGAATCATGATTAGCTTCATCCATGTCTGACTTTTGTGTCTTCAGCGCTTCACTTTGACAGTACGCAGATTGCAAATTTGCTTGAATTTCGTTAGCCTTCCCCATCACTTGCAAATCAGCTATTTGGCTAGACCTGAAAACGTTACAAAAATAATCCTCAATTTAACTAAATGCAACACACACATCACCTACAATCATTAAACTTACTTTTACAAAAAAAGAGAGTAAAACACTGTTTGTTGAAACTTACAGCAATACAAATCCATCCGGCAGCATGGCCCCATTGCTCATTGCCTGATCCAACACAATCGCCTGTTCGGCACTGTTCACATCAATTTCTCGAACGGTCCCAATAATATGCTGAACGTCCCCATACTGACCAGGTTTTGTTTTCACCGACAGAATACATCCCACAAACTTCTCAGTTTGCTTCTGCTTATCGTTTTTCGACATTTTTTCAACTCGCTATCCGTTCCGTTGGCGTTAAAACAAAGCGAAGATTAGAGTCGATAATCGACTTAACTTCCAATCTGTTAAAATCAAAACAAAATTCCAATCATTAAACCTTTCATATCAACACCCCATTTTGTAAACAAGCATTATCATCAACCTTTACCTTACCCGACAAAAACTGTTCCAAGATTATATAACACCCTATTATTGATTTTTTCGATAATTTCCTGTGTTCACTCACATTAAGCTAATCACAAGGTTAAATCCTATAAATCTATATATCCGTTATATAAGGCTTTCTGACTACCACAATCCTCAAATTTATTGATTAAAATCAAACTCACTTGTGTAAATACATACACCTTTAAAGTTTTACGGAAAGAAACTTCTCTTCACATAATGACTTGAAATACTTAATATAATTACTTTACACACATTTACATAACCTAATCTCCTTAAAACCTAAAATAATAAATGCTTCCAACAACTCAAAAATGTGGTTTAATTAAAAGTATGACTACTGACATTAGTTTGCAACTTTCTTCAAGACACACACACACTTTCATACACTCTCTCAGCGTTTATTATAGACCACAGCAGCAGCTGATGCATTTGATTCGTATCTTTTTTTTGCGAATCGATTATGTTCACTCAGGTCACACGAGAGTCACGACGCAGAAGAAGTCGGTTTAAACATAAACTTTATATACAAAATTTAATGTATAAATTTAATTAATTTTTTTTCTGCTTGTATGTATCTCTTTAACGAAAGTTGAACAATGAACTTAAACACACAACGTGTTAGTGAATGCATTACAGGTATAATGTGTGTAACAACAGTAGTAACTGTTTTCGCTCTGTTTTGATCTTTTGCACAAAAGGTTATACAAAAAACGAGTATAACGACACATTAGTTTTGTCGTGTTTCATTTTAATGCAAGTGCATGCAAACCATTTTTGTAAGGACAAAATAAGAGTGAATCATGTCAAGAGAAAAGGATCTGTTAGGTTTATATTTTTCTGCAAATATGCTCGCACACTCTTAACAGTACAAAATGTACACATATGTATCCAAAATAAAAAGTTAAACTGATCTTTCTTGCAAATACATAGCACACGGGATGTTATATGCTACATATAAAAAATGTTATAGGTATATAGCTGAAAAATGATCTTAGAACATTTTTATACTACCTACCTTTCCACATTGCATTGCGATGTAAGTAGTACAACACGCTTTGTATTTGATTTGATGCTGTTGCTGTGAAATGAAGGCATATATACCACAAAATATTGTAATATCTCTTTACTAACAAAATGCGTTTTCCTTTTGTTGTAAGCAGCGTGAAGAGTAGTAGATGTGCTGCTAACTACACTGTATATTTCTAGTCTGTCTGTCTTCACTTAAGTTCTTCATGACTACTTCTCTTTCTTCGCAACTTCACACGTTGTGCATTTCCCTGTACCTGTGTACTAAAAATATTATACAAAGTAGAGTTTGATGAGAGTACCCAACTCTACTCAAGGAGTCATCAACAAGTCATCATATACTCGTTGGTTATCATTATCGTCATGATAAAATAATATGTAGCATCTTCTCAGGTAGAAGTATTTGCAAAGGAAGTACATGAAGGAATTTTCTTTGGGTCATATAAGTTTTAAGGGATGATGGTTGGTATTGTGGTGTACTGACGGTTTGTAAAGTAAAAGCATTTTCTGTTTTTTTACTGACGATATCAATTTTAATGCTCATTTCACATATAGATTACAATGTTACTATTTTGAGCTTTTTCAAAATCATATTAACTACAAGCTGTGTAGTCTGGTTTGTTCATTAACAATAATGCAAGCAAATTCTCACTGAATTTCTTTGTTAGCAGGTTTGTGCTAGAGCACTGTGCAGTATGACAACAGTGGTTGTATATTTTTATGATTGTACACAAATCTATTGTTTATGAAAGTAGATATGTATGTTTTTAAAGTTGCCTTTCCGAAAACAAAGTTACTATTTGACTATTCGTATGTCAACCACTTTTCCAAACAGCGTTGAATGATATGACTATGACAAAACTTTCACAAATTAGTGGGCATTGGGCCTGCGACGGCATGTATCTTATTTCATATCTTACCTTTATATCCCTTAAAAATATAAATTTAATACTTTTTCATAAATTATTAAATCAACCAATATTCATATAATTCGAATTTTTAAATAATTTCACACATGAGTTGAAAAATTTCTTCGCCTGACTCGCCCCTAATGTAATGCTGTGTTGGTCGACCAATAGAGCGACATTGAATTGAAGGGAAAAAAGAAAATGCACGCTTCGGAATAAAATAAAATTTATACTGCACACTGCACAGTAATAATTAACGTGAAAAGGTCAGCCACAAAAAATATACTCATGTAATTTAGTTAGCATTTGGGTAATGTACTTTTGCGTAATGGAAGAAATAAGAATTCATACAGAGTCCTATTATATCCTGGTACTGCAATGCATTAATATTTGGTTCATGAAAATAACATCATAGCTGGACGGAACTGTAATTATTATGCGATTAGGTAATTAGTTTGGTCAACAATGAGCTAACAGCGGGTTATTTCAAACGGTATGAAAAATGCAGTACTTTTACCAAAGCTTCAGTTAGTTGTACGTGTACCTATTACGGCCCTATATCAGCAATCATCAATCAACATAACCTCTGTATTTCTAAGGACGAAAGCGTCCTGCTAATACTAATGCTGTAGAATGTTAAGATAGGTTAAGAAAATTAAACAACTTTCCCAGATGGCTCTTTTTCACAGGAAGTCACATTTCACGTGCTATGTGATCTCACTCTCTTCAAGACAAAGAATGAGCAATATGGATGGACAAGCAATACGGTTTACATGCGCGGAAAGAATTCGTCTCTCTAAAGTCACTGGCTATATAGCTGCCATGAAATCTAAAACGTCACAACGTCATCTACACACGATTAACAATTTACACAGGAGGCAGGCATTAATATATTTTTGCGACCTTTTTAGCAGCGTTGTCTTATTGTATGCTCTGCAGTGTCAAGAAGAATGTGAATAACTTTTGGCTCCGTGTCAAGTTGTTCGTAACATCTTCAAGTAGTAGTCCTCTTTGTATTGAATGCTACATTCAGCCTTTCAGCTGCGGCTTAATTGGTTCCAATGAACATCTATTTAAAACCTTGTATCATCCACATTATGTCTATCTTCATGCGCGCAGTAAATAAAAATAAACTTCAGGAAGGCGGTCGCCACATATTATACGGTTTGATAGGATAGCGTAAATATTTCATATTATCAAAATCCCATTTCTCCTCCGCTCAGTCAGTCAGTCCGAGTAGTTATTTTGAACAAATGTGAACGAACAACCGTTTTACTTTTACTCAACTGAATACTTGCCATATTATTTTTTTAAATACGGCAACTTATCCAGAACATCAAAAAAGTTTAATTTATTGAATAAATCAGTAGTGGTGCATAATTACTAAAATCACAGTTTCAAGGTTGTTGAAATGTTATAATGGGGTAGGAAGGCGGTCGCCACATATTATACGGTTTGATAGGATAGCGTAAATATTTCATATTATCAAAATCCCATTTCTCCTCCACTCAGTCAGTCAGTCCGAGTAGTTATTTTGAACAAATGTGAACGAACAACCGTTTTACTCAACTGAAAACTCACCATATTAATTTTTAAATACGGCAACTTATCCAGAACATCAAACAAGTTTAATTTATTGAATAAATCAGTAGTGGTGCATAATTACTAAAATCACAGTTTCAAGGTTGTTGAAATGTTATAATGGGGCTGATTAAGAAAAGGGGTACTCTCTCGCCCTCTTGGGCAGCATGGCTTGCAGCGACACTTTTGTTGGTTATTGCAGCTCGTTGTGACGCTGACGAGATCTCGCTTCCATTTCCGTCTTTGATTAAAGAGATTGAACCAACAATCTCAATATATTCTCCAACTGGAAGTCCACGATGTTTTCGACTTGTTGGAGGGGGCACTGCAACCACTCGTGATATAGTTGCAGTGTCCAATGGACACGGTGCTTTTGAGTCAGGTCGAGTCATTTTCCTGGTTCATGGCTACAGGGATAATGAGAATTCTGAGTGGCTGCACGTGTTAAAAAATGCTTTGGTGGAGGAACGCCAGCAAACCGTTGTAATAGTTGGATGGGGCGGAGGAGCAGATCTGCAAAATATTAATTATAAAAAGGCATTAGCTAATATTAAAACTTCAGGTAAGCTTTTGGTTTATGTGGTTAGATTATTATATTATCTAATCTAAACCGACACCTTCCAATGGTGTATGCATCGGGATTTGATGCTATTGGATCCACCACTTTTGAATTGATATGCCCTAACTTAAACCGGCAAAATTTGTTAAAGAATTTTTTATAACGCTTGGATTTTATTAACAGCTATTTGGCTGGGAGAGATTATCACCGAATTAAGAAAAATGAAGCCGTCCATTTTTATCTGGGGAGTGGGACACTCTCTAGGTGCTCATTTACTTGGCCTTGCTGGAAGAGGGGCTCCAGACTCAATCAATCGAATTACAGGTAGAAATAGCTGATACTATGTTTATGTCACATGAATTACATGTGTATTCTGGTGCTTGCCATGTAACCTTACAAAATATATAAACCCNGGACACTCTCTAGGTGCTCATTTACTTGGCCTTGCTGGAAGAGGGGCTCCAGACTCAATCAATCGAATTACAGGTAGAAATAGCTGATACTATGTTTATGTCACATGAATTACATGTGTATTCTGGTGCTTGCCATGTAACCTTACAAAATATATAAACCCCAACTATTCTTGGAAACTAGCTCTAGACCCTTCGGGCCCGTTTTTGGAAACCCGAAATTTAAACTTACGACTCCGTCGTACGGACGCTGCATTTGTTGACGTTATTCATTCTGATGGCTGTACTACCGATACTACAGCTAACTGCTGGGTCTGCCCAAACTGTCATTATGGAACATTGGTAAAAATTCCTTGTAATTTAAATACATCGTTCCAAAACTCTCACAAACTGAACGCATGCAGGGTTCTCAAATAATATTATTACATATAATCTAGGTTCCACTGGGAACTATCGATTTTTATCCCCGCTATGGTCAAGTACCTCCTTACACAAGTCCTCTGGATATACATCGTAGTCATGAAAGAGCTGTTGACTTATTCAGAATAAGCATCTCTCATCAAGGACTTTTCAGGACTAATGAAACCCTTGACGGATCTCCAGGCATTGGTCAACTAATCGCAACTCGACAAGTACCCGTTGTTGCTGAAATGGGTTACTGGGCAGACACCGCGTTGTAAGTTGAAGATGTCACATAATATTTCAATTTTCCATAGTCTTTAAGCTAACATCATAAATAATACACATGCCTTCTTCCTCTATTTTTATAGCATCCCTGAAGCAACTGATAGCAGGGTTAACTTTTATGTCAACTCAGAGATCATGTCAGTCGCTGATAGAATGGTGAGAGATATGCCTCGAAAGCATGGAATGCATCACCGCAAAAGGAGGGACTTAGCAGAAAAAATTGACTGCGTAATCTTGCCCTCAAATGGTGGAATCAGTTCGTATGCGGGGGACATTATGAAGATGGGAATATTTTGGATAGTTTCTTGGTTTGTCCTACAATAAGAAAGTTTACTTCCTCAGCTTATAAACAATTATTTACCTACTAATATCAATTTGTAAGTGACGCGGGTAAAGGAAGTAAAAGTATATATATTATTTTGTGGGCAGTATGCATACGACCATGATAGTGTACAGTAAGATTGATGTAATGGAAATCCTTTGTTGAAATACTTTCTAGTCAAAATCATTTGGGTCATGATTTCTCAAACAATGTTGTCTTGCCTTGCCCCGGCTAGTATAGAGATTGTGATCATTATTTTAGTATATTTTATCGTACCGTGTTCATTTTAATTTTATATACATACAGGTCAGTAGGTACAAATTTGGAAGCTTAATTCTGACACTTGACAAAGACAGATCGTACAGGAATGATATGTCACGTAAAAGTATTTCGGTAAAGTGTATACCTATGTAATTTAAAAAGCATGGTTCACCTCTAGATAAATAGCGAACAAATACCTGCCCACTTAAATGGAACGGAGAAAAGCAGTGATTGAATAGGTTATGGGTAAACATCTTAAATTAAAGTGTTTTCAGCAATAAAGTCTTTACTCTCAAGAGCCTTGATGTATTATCTGAATTTTACAGGCATGTTCCTCCTTTCACCTTTGCATATAACACCTTACTAACAAATAAAATCTTATACATAATAGGGATTGAATTAACGTCATATTTCAGCTGCTGAATTCGCAATTAAATGGACTTTTGCATTTGCATTTTGCATTAATCACTATTGTTTGGTAAAGACTTGTTTTCGTATCACCATCTCCATATTCTTAGTTCCTGCTACACAGAATCTAAAGCCGACCTCAACAATGCTGCTGCTAGAGTACTAAAGGTCACATTCCATTCATATAAAGCAAGCATTACGCAACCATTAAAATACATATTATATGTTAGTTATTAATGCTCGGTAGTACGTTCCAGAGCAAATCATTCAAGAACCCAATGTTTCAATGTTTATGTTTTTCGTATTACTAAGAAACTCGGATAATTGCCAAAGTTTGATGTTGACTTGATTTGCATATTGAATTACGGTTTATAGAATAGTTGATGTTCCAAGAGTTCGATGATTATTGACTTTTGTTACTTTTTGTTTTCAATTTTTCATCTGTATTCTATTCTGTTCACCATTTCAAAGAAAAACAGTCTGTTTGTAAAAGTTTTTAAACTTAATGCACTCTATGAATGTGAGTGAGTTTTGTAATTGGTAACAAAGTTTCATTCAAAGTATTTTGTCATCATGAAACCAGACGCATCCGATGAAGGCGACTTTTTATCTGACGGGGATCTCGGGGAATATGAAAACGGACGCATCACTGCTGGCAGGTACACTGCTACAGGAAATGAAGCTGACATTGAAGATAATGTGCTTCTACCATCCACACCAACACCAGATATGCTTTCGGAGAAATTGCGACAAAGGCCTCTAGAGTGTTTACCCGGATGGACTCCATGTCGCCTGGCTTCCGCCAGAGGAGAAGTTATGAAAAATATAACATTAAGACCACCTTCTACGGCAGAGAGGTATTTTTATGATTACACCAATTCGATTTCATGTGTCATGTTTCAAGCGTTACATTAATTTGTGACAACTATACTACCAGTTAAAATATAGTACTTCTGCAACTACAACGCAAAAAATAATGCATAAAGATGTTATAAAATTGAAGTTTAGCTGGCAGCGTATCATTATTGTATTATGTATTCACTCCATTATAAAGTTGATACGTCAGTAACCCTATTCTCTAGGCTAACATATCGACCAAAGTCTGCATTAGAAACAATAACTGACACAATAGAAAGGCCTAAAGGATGTGTTCCACCTTTAGCCCTTCCATCATGGTACTGCCTGCCTTTGGATAGCAAGATTCCTAGAATACGATCTCCTGCGGGGTTACTTTATTATTCTCCCGGAAAACTTTCTGTTAAGGTTTGGGAATAAACCAATTCCAGTCAGTCAACACAAAGGAAGTAACTTCTCTCTTTGTATAATAGCATGCTAAACAGACCGCAAATTACTGTTATTTTAGCTACATCGGAAAACAAAGGCGTATAACCTGACAGACCCTTACAATAGGGAACGTGTTGTCGGCTCCCCATACACAGCTCTACATGACCCCCACGCAAAAGATTTTATTAATAGACCGGCAACCAAACGATTGCTTTATAATCAAGGATTAATTAATGTAAATGATGAAGTTATCTACAGTTTGCGCGAGTTCAACAAATTTCGGGATTATTTAAGAACGGTGTATGGTGATGACGTTCATGAAAGCGTTCACGGCGCAGTAAATACAATACAATTATTATGAGCTCACGTATGTATGATTAAGTCTTAAAAATTTAATGAATGCAACCAAAAAGAAATCCTCTGACATTGATTTTAGGATGAGCTGTGGAAAAGGGAACAAGCCCAACTTAGAAGCATTTACAATTATCTCGATCAAACAGAAGGGAAGGAAGCAGAAACGCGGAGAAAGTTGAAGAGAGCGAAAGACTTTACGAATCAAAAGAGAGAATACATTATTTCAAGGTTAAAATGAATGTCAAACAGTTAAAACTATTTTTGTTGTCGCAAAAACTGTCTCACAACTCTCTAGTTACAATAATATGTTAGTTTAAAAGGAAACACGGCCTTTAAAGTCGTAAGATAAAAGCGTATATAGTGATATATGTTCTGTGGCTTGACCTGTGGTCGTAAACACATCCGTGCAGTATTTTTTCTCCTTTTCCTGTCCCTGTAGGTCTCTAGTCAAGCAAATGGAAACGGATGCAAGGCTAACGGTATGGGCTAAGCAAAATGCACAAATTAATGCAGAGAAAATCGTGAGAAGTAGTGAAAAACGTAGATTACAACAAGAAAAGCTTAAGATGTTGCGGGAAGATCGGCAAAGAGTTGCTGGTGTTAACTATGAAAACACTATCATGAAAACTTTGCGTTGTATGGAAAAGAAGAACCAGGATGCTATGATAATGAAAAAGGCACAGGAAAACCAAGTGAGTCTATTTTACATTTTTTTCTCTTCAGAATACGATGACATGATGATTAATTACAAAAATGCACACAAGTTCTTTGTATACAAATATATTATATTTATCAATAATAATAATAATGCTTGTTCCGTGACCCAAAACATGCACCTATCCGTAACAACATTTGATGTAATATTCTTTTGAAAAAGCTTCTTGAATGGATGGAGTCGAAAATTAATCAATCCCGCGAACGAATAGATAGATATAATAGAGTGGATATTTCTTGCCGAGAAAATCTTAAAAGAAATGCTGCAAAGCGGCAAAGGAAAGTGGAAAAGTACAGGAGAAATCTCCGTAAGAAAAAATAGTGATACATAATACACTTTTCCGTGCCCAACAAAAACATATATGTGCTCGCTATTAATCAGCCAGAGAGAGAGAGAGGGAATAAGATTGATTAATTTCACTCTTCTCTGATTTCCAGCTCTTGTTATCGAGAAACGGAAAATAAAGGAAGCTCATCGTTGGGAGCTGGCGAAAAAATATTTTTATATTTGGTAAAATTGCAATTAGCAATGTTCTCTTTATCAATCCATGTACATTATACATACCTCACTTAGCGTGTTACAAAATATAAGGTGAGGTTTCTTTTCTATAGGCTTAATAAAGTCAGAGATCGTTCATCCGCGTCGATCAGGGATGCTTCTCATGAGAGCTGTTGGATAAGAGGAATCGCTGGAACGCTTGATGAGACCGTCAAATATTTGAGATTCCAGACAAACACACACGGTAAATTGTTTTTCCTATAAAATGTATTATCCCTCTAATCCTTTAAAAATTAGAGGTGCAAACAAGGTGTATACAGCAGTGTAAAGAGAGATTATAGTATCCTTTCTTCTACATTGTGTTGTTCTATCAGCTAAGCTGTCGATAATATAATATTTTCTAACTATCCATGTTTTAGAGAAACTGGATGATTTCATTTTGAATATAATTCGGCTTAAGAACGACATAAAGAGACAACTTGAATTAGAGGAAGCAGAAGAG
>JAHZMV010001546.1:0-15111 GCA_027743765.1 Coecobrya sp. COE2 | reverse complement strand
TTTTAAGGTTACTCATTCACTCCATCTCGAAAAATGAATGTCGTTCATGAAAAAGTGTGGAGATGGAAAATGCACAAAATTGTAATGACTCAAGTTATACCTTTTTTTCCATGTTATCTCGAGAAAAGGAATACACGAATTTTCTTGAACATGAATATAATATATGCAGAGTGTAGTTTATAATATGGAGTCAGCGCACTAACTTCTTTCCTTGAAAAATCCAATATATAATCTCTTTATTTTCTTATCAAAGCTTTCCTTTTTTTCTATATCTGCTTCTTCTTCTTCACAAGTACTCTTAGCACAGCCGTAACAAATAATGTTCCTGGAGGAGTGAATCATGTCATGTTAATAAGAAATATTCACTTCAGCAGCATTATTAGTAGCAGAAGAGAGGAATATTTTTTAACGACTTTTCTGGCTGTAACGTGTGGAGGATATAATATGTATAACATGAGCTATAATAGTTTTACTTTGATTATTATTATATTTAGATGGGAAAGAAGGCTAATGTGTTCAACGTGACAATGTTCAATAAGAAAAAATATTACTGCGAGGTATGCCGTGTAAAAATGAACATAGTTAAACGAAAGATAGTTTTAAGTTGCCCTTTTTTCTCTAGTAGATAATGTATTGCTAAAGTCAGTTAAAGGTAACTGCGTATATAATGTAAATAAATGTGTAGAGAAAAAAATATGACTTCGTTGTTAAATTTTCATGTTTCATGGTATTTCATTTAAGACTACCTATTCCTTCCACTACAACCGCTTCTCTACTTCATGTTACAGTTATATGTAGCTCACATGTCATTAATATTATTATTATTTTTATGAGTGGTAGCGTCAGTGTGTGTAATTTGCAATGCACCAAACTGTCATGCTGCTGCTGTTGCATTGTATCTACAAACAAATCTAAAAAAGATAAATGAACATAGTTAAACGAAAGATAGTTTTAAGTTGCCCTTTTTTCTCTAGTAGATAATGTATTGCTAAAGTCAGTTAAAGGTAACTGCGTATATAATGTAAATAAGTGTGTAGAGAAGAAAAAAACGACTTCGTTGTTAAATTTTCATATTTCATGGTATTTCATTTAAGACTACCTATTCCTTCCACTACAACCGCTTCTATGTACTTCATGTTACAGTTATATGTAGCTCACATGTCATTAATATTATTATTTTTATGAGTGGTAGTGTCAGTGTGTGTAATTTGCAATGCACCAAACTGTCATGCTGCTGCTGTTGCATTGTATCTACAAACAAATCTAAAAAAGATAAATATATTTTGTATAGCTGTATAATATAGTGCGTTTATGATGAGTTCCCCTTTTCGTTCCCAGCCATGTCATCGTTGTTGGCGTTGGCTACCGACGGCCGATCATGCCATGCCACTGCCGCTACTAAACAATTTATACTGCCATGAGGATGATCATAGGATGCACACACACATTTTCATTACATTTGCGTGTCATCTCCATCCATCCTCTCTCTTCCTCCTTTCCCAACATTATTTTATTACATGACAAAAAATATATCCCGAACACTTTTTGTAGAGAGACATGATGATAATATGACATGGCAGTGACACTCCACTTGACTGCCAAGCTATATTATAGCTACCAACATCATCACGTTGAAAAAAAATGTGCATATTATCATCAAAGAGATTTTTTTTTCGCCAATTGTCATTCGATAGGCAAATGAATGTATTCCGAGTCATTTCCTTTCCTAAATATATCCATTCATCCTATCTATCTACATACCCCACTCTGGTTAGAGACGATATTTAGAAAAAAATATCCAATTCAATCTATTTGCAATGCAAGTTAACTGTTATATTATTTGCTGTAGTTTGTATTTCATTTTTTGATAAGATGCGATTTCAGTTATTGACTGGTATGATGAAGCCAATGGTACTTTAAAACTGTGTTAGCGTTATGGCAGGAAAAAAAAAGATAATATGCAAACGAGAAAGTGGATGTTTTTTTCTGTGACTCTGTGATAATAATAATGATGAGAGTCGATGACTATGGAAAAAAATACGAATAGTCGCTCGTTTAGGATATTTTTTTGCCATTTTGCATGCAGAAGCAGGCAGACATGTGGTGATGATGATATTTTTTTTTCTGTCTGATGATCATAAATAATGTATTAGATGGATGAATTCTTCTGTGAACAAACTAGAATATTATTATCGGCTGTCGTCGTGTACCTTGTAGCAGCATTCATTACTAAATTATTATTCTTTTGTTAAACTTATTTATGTTCATTCGTATATACGGCATGTTTTTATGGGATGATGAGATGACGATGTTGATGACCATTTATGATGAATTTGCTATACAAAACTAGTGTACATGATTTGGCACTAGTAGATTTGTATAAGATTTTAATGAGAGAAGGATATAAATTAGTTAGTAGAAGCTTGGTGCTACTTACAAAAAAGAACAAGAAAAATATGATTATGTCATTTCAGTCATGAATTGAAATTTCCATTTTTAAAATGATTGCTTGATTTTATTGTTAACGTGTGCCGTAAAGGTAGTAGTAATTTTAAAGTGGGGGAAATTGCTAAAGCGTGTGCCGCTGGTCAATTGTATGACCACCGCAGTGAATAAATGAATGAATTATTATTTAAGTATTACTGCTCCTGTGAGAAAATGGATTTCACTTTCTAATGCATTCGTAATTTAATAATTTGAATTATATATTAACCCAATAATATTTTCAATTTTCATGACAAGCTTGATTTAAACGGATTAGTACCTAGTTGAAGTTGAGATACTTATAACCAACACGGATGAACACGATTTCATAAACGTTCCCTTTTTCAACCGGAAATGCAGTTTTGCACAGAGAAATACACTTATGACTAATACAAAGAAAATTATATGTTATTAAATCATGTATATTTAATTTTGTGCAGTTTCCCCACATTAAATGTATTGCTGCGATCCATACATTCAACAAGAAAAGGTATGAACCAACCATCCATCATTTTGAATTCTCACACGAGTTATCAAAAACTACGGCCGACTCAACTCATACATTTTTAAAAATCAATTACCAACTCATTCTTTTACTGTAGTATGTATTATCTACGCTATATTTCAAAATACAAAGACAACCGGCACTCTTGAAGAGTGACAGTACAGCTTAAAAACATCCACGCCAGAGGATTTCGCAAAGCCAAGTTGACCCACTCAAGTCAACAAGGCAGCTTTTAAAACTGTTCGCAAAAACAGTTCGAACAAAGTGATCTAGAATAATAATATGTCAACAACTTTACTCTTAAAAGTTTTTTTTTTCAGTTGTGTATATATCATCATCATCAACACCACCACTACCACTTTTAATGTCAACCGGTCAGAGATAGCCAAGTCGAGCACTCACATTACATTATATTTTTTTCTCTCTTCTTACGTCCAATGTAAGTACCTTTTAGCAGAAAAAGTATTGAATTATGCAAGTAGAGCCACGTCCACAAAAAAAACTCCACTCTCAACTCTCCATCGTCGCATTTCTTTCGTGGAAGTGGTGATCGCAGCAAGGGAGGAGGAAAGTTCAGAACATTATAACATGATATTGCAATTGAATTCTAAGAGAAAGAGAGAAAAATAATGGAATGAAGCTCTACTATAACTACTCCTACAATTTGTGTGTCTATTGTCCCTCTCCATAATATTCGGCTTACTACCACCAACCTATATTATTATTATAACGGTTAAACTTGTCTTTGTCAAACAAACCAAACCGCAGCAGTAGGAGAACATGTGCAAATACTATTAAAGGATATTTTTATTATTATAGTTATACTCCGTAGAATGGCATTTTTTCCGTAGGATTCCTTTATCTCATATAAAAACATCCATTTTCCATAAAGTGTACCTATAGACATACCGAATGCCCTCAAACCTCCTACTTATATAGAAAGTAAAAAAATGAAAATGGGATATGCCCCTCTACTGAAACCAGCCACCACCACCACTATAGCATTTCATCAGAGAGAGAGAAAAAAAAACAGAAAAAGGGCTTGCTTGTCTTTTAATATTCTTGTAAGTACTATCATCACGTACGAACGTACTTTATGGTGCTGCAATTTGATATAAAAAAGCCATTCTGGAAAGATTATACATCTTTTCGCTATAATATCCACATCCATATAACCTATTAGTTAAAGATATTATTAGAGGCCAGGGTAGCAAGAGAGAAAGAGTGGAGAGTCGTGGTGGAAAGCAAAAAGGGTCATCATAATGGAAGTCCATGGAACTCACTCCGTTGCTCTCTCTCAAAATGTGCTGAGTGACTCCAATGCTCCAATCTACCAACTTAACTACTAACCAACCACCACATTCTCCATTCCACTCCGACCTCACAATTTTCTCTCTCTAGAAACTAATGCTGTTGCAATATATATAGTAGCATGGAGCCCTCTTGACGTATTGCTTGCTTTTCCACTAAAAATCAACTAAAACACTACACATTACTCCCTCTCCTCACCACTACAGATATGCCAACCATAATACTATATTACGTGTACATCTACTAAATACACTATGGTGTAGAGTTTTTTTCGCACAAAATTGCCATTTGCTCCAACTCCAACAAAATGATCGTCCTCCTACGACCTCTTCCTCAAACAAAAAAGGAAGGAGGAGAGGAAGAAAATGGGCTTTCATTTCATCAGTAGCGGCACGAAGCAGTAGTGCTGATGATGATGACGATATAGTAATGATGATGATCATGCTCATCGTTGTCCTCTCTCTCTCTCTCTCTCTCTTTCTCTTGTTGAGTAACAACATATCGTGCTTCTCGTCATTTTAACTCTTTTCTCCCGACCTCTCTGTCTTCTTCATTTTGTATTTTTTTTCTCTCGGCATTTTTAGTGCCCTCCATAAGTCCACGCCAAACCAACCACCCAACTACTCCATCCATCCACTTAACTTAGACAAAATGTTTTTAAGAGGGCATACATAAAAATATGTATCTCTCTCTCTGGTCTGGTGAATATTATTAAATACATACATCGGTACTTGAGAAAGAAAATGGGCTATTATTATTATGATGGCATGTGTGTACTTATGTATATAGTAGGAGAAAATAATATAATGAACGCGTGGTAGTTAAGAGGAGTGTGGCAAGAAGAAGAAGAAGAAGAAAAGCACTTTAGTTCGCCTAATACGTTTAAATGGCAAAATATGCACACGCATTAAAGTTGCTAAGTTGAACTTATTATTAGTTTAGTTGGGTTGGAATGGCTGGCGTGTTGGAAAAGAATTCTTTAAGAGAGTGTGTGTGTATGTATGGCCATATAACACGGACGTCGGGTTCAATAAAAAAATATTTTTCCATTAAATGTTTTAGTGTGATATAAACAGACGAAACAGTTTCACCGAGAAATATAAATGCAATTTTCATTGTGAGTTGACAGCAGCAAAGGAGAGATAGATAGATACTATGGGCATATGAATGAGAAAAGGAATCAAAAAGGAAGGTTTTTAATGAGAATGGGAACAATTAAAAATGTTTTTATTACGCTTTTTTGTTGTTTTTGGAAGAGTACTGCGCGCATTGAATAATATATAAAAGCACTAATTGTATTTATGTTTCCTCATTATTTCTAACTAGTTTTACCATTTTGACTTGTGTGGGTCTCTTTTGGAATCATTGACCCAATTTATTTTCTAGATGGCGATAAATGAAAGGAGCATGAATGGGTGGCTAAACAGTTCACTAGAAAAACAGTCTAGTTTACAATATGAAGAAGTGTAAGCTCTTTCTGTAAAGTGCTCAAATTGCTTGTAAAATTATCGCTCTAATGACATCTCAAAGTTGACAAATGGGCTGCGATTTAAAGAAAAACAAGATTGATGGACTGAATGCATGAATATTATCTCAAGATTCATAATTACCTTACGTAAATCTTTTCACAACAGAGGATTTATTTTATAGGGAGTTATATACACCACTCCTCTGTATATACGCTCCATCACTCCAATCACACAATTTTTTATTTCTTCAAAAGCCCATACCATCAATTCAAGCCAATATACTACACAGCAGTTATGCACCTAAACGTGCGTAGGCTATTTTTTACAGGGGGGATAATCTCATTTCTCACCAGACGACAAGCGAAAACATATATATCCGTTGGTAAGCATATTATAAAAATGAAAGGAGCGACAAGACAACATCAACATTTTCAGATCAGCCGAAAAACAGAAGGAAAAGCCTCGTTAACCCTTTCCTTCCCAAAAAATATTCTAGAGTTTCTGTCTCAAAAAATAAATGTTTTATTTCCTTAAACATACATTAGTTATATTTATGCTTAACTTATAATACTCAACCGTCTCCTGATATAAATATACTACATACTTCTTCTGCCGCTTTATATTCTTTTTTGAGGAAAGCCCTCGAAAAAAAGTTTGTTGGACAGCCTCCAAATAAACTGCAGGCTGCACCAACCGTTGTAAATAGCAGAATGTTCCTTCTGTTTGTAATCCAATCTTTCAGTATGTACTCCTTTTTACACACATTTAACAAGACAGACAGAGACCCACCGACCGGCAACAACACACAGAAAGAAAAGTTAGTAAGGAAACACAACCGGAAACGGTGATTAATAGCCTCTGTGGAGATTATTATAAATACATATTTTCCTCAAAATGTTTTTTGCATTACACACTGCATAATATTGCATTATAAAGGAGAGCACAATACAGAGCTTCCATACTATGGCATGTCACAAAATATGGAGATAAATAACAAAGGAAATATGGCAGCCGAATAAAAATGCCAAGGGCCAACACACACACTTTACTTACCCTATTCAAATTTATTGTTACGGAATAATAAGGAGTAAGTAAAGCAAACAAAGGAGAAAAAACCAGTCAACCAACCTGTTGTTACTTTACTTTACCTTCTCTGTAATATTTTTAGTATGCTCTATTGTACGTTGCGTAGCCTTCACAGTTTAAATTAACAAGGGAGAAAATATAATGTAGGAATTAGGCAAAATGCTGCTAATTCAAGCGTGCAACTAATGACTCCACATTTTCTATTTTCTCTTCTCACCACCACCGCCGCCACAAGACTTTTTACAGGTACATTCATAATAATATGACCATGGTACTATATATAATGATTACTGGCTACAAGCACGCTTTATAAAAACCTATTAGAAGTGTACGTGCAAAAAAAAAAGTTGGTTCATATAAAAGTAATCAACCATATCATTATTGTTACATAATATACTATGGTATCCGTAGGGCTAGGGCATTATTGGTGTGATGTGATGGTGCAGTAGTGGTTGCTTACTTGTGTTCTCTCCCGTACATTTTCTACTAATCCAATTCACCACCAATGCCACTACTCCTAAAATTCTTTCTTCCTTTATTACGTGACTCTTCCTCACATTTCACATTTACTTTTGTACTAATACAAATAATACAACACACAAGTAGAAAGAGAGAGAGAGCGGACGGATTCACTATCATCACCGTTCTCTACTCTTCTTCTCCCAACAAAAAAATAAGACAAGGTTTCCATAATACTTAACGTAGAGTGATATACCACCTTCCTACTACTCACAACTCACTACTTCCAACCAAAGCTAACCAACCACCTCGTCTCATCATCATCATCATCCACCTACTCACATGCACACACAGCAGCTTTCTCCAGGTTCCTCCTGCCTCTCTCTCTCTCTCTGTCGCCGTGCTACCACCGCTGTTTGCTGCCAAGTATGAATACGTAGTAGCTTGTACTACTGTTCTATGTGTGTGTGTAGCTCATCGATCGATATCTGTTCCTCATGGCAATGCTATATAATATTATTCGTTGGAAATGGATGAAAACGAGAGGAGAGAGAGAGGAGCTCGTGCTTAGCAGTGTTCGCTCGTGTAATAGCACCATAACATAACCTAACATACTACACCGCACACATCATCATCATCATGATCATCATCAGCGTCGTCAACAACTGCTTGCTATTCCACTCACTCTTTGGAACACACGACTCCTCCATCCAGCAGCTAAACCAAACTCACACAATACATCTACTATCCATACTTACATTTACCTACCTAACATCTAATGGGTATCTACGACGAGCAGCTAAAAAAACTTTACGTTATACTACTTGACATGTCTTACCTGGCTTCGCTTTTGGCTTTCCTTCCCTCTTTTGCTACTCTGATGGAAATACTATATAGATGGATGGATGGATGGATCCCAAGAGGAGCTATAGTAGTCCTCTTTACCAAAAAGAAATTGGCTTCCCAATTCACAACAACAATGTATGTATATAGGTATGTGTGTTGGATGATATAAAAATATCGGAGGGTAGAGAGGGAGAGAGTAATAAACGTGGATTATTATTATACTAGTTGCTCCTCCAACACAGTCACTACTTCCACATAGGAAACGATATATGGAACGATGAATGTATAAGATAGAAAGTTGGTAGGTATGTTGTTATTGATGATGTTGTTGTCGTTGATGATAAAGTTGATAAAGGAACGCAACGGCAATGCAATATCAACTTTTAGTAGAAGAGGTAGCATATAATATTATATGTGTGTGCGTGCCTTTTGGTACTACACTACGACTTTTTTTTTATTACAGGTGTAATTGTACAAAATAATAATAATACGCTCTGTAATAATCTCTTTTTCCTTGCAGATTAATGTTTTTTCTTCGTACAAATTATACTTACATTTGTGTAAGTATTTTGATATATTTTATAATATTTTTTTGGCTTTTCATAAATGGCTGCTTCTAGAAGTATAATAGCTACCTAGTATCTTATTATTATTGATTGTATATTTTATAGGTGCGTCTGTAAATTTATGTCTATTTAATATATTATTTAGTGTCAATTGTAGCGTTTTCCAATATCACAATCAGTCATCAAACCATTTTCTCACTAATTAAAATATCTTTAGTATTCTTATATAAGCTTCTGCTTTTCATGTAGAAAAAAATGTCAGCAAGTATATAGGTATGTATATATACAGCAGGAGAGAACCAGCACCATGAATTTAATTAAAAGTTTTTTCTTCTTTTTTTTCCTGCAGTAGAAAAAGTTCGAGACGGAGAGTGAATAGAGTCTTATTACTTGTTATATATACGATGAGGAAACAGGTGGTGTATAGTATAACTTGCTTATGCAATTTGACTATTTCTTAATTTTCTTGACAATGAACAGACAAACACACACGGAGATACAATATTACATTGATGATGACACTGATGACACGAACAGTTATAGTTTTTGTTTTGTAGAAAAAACACTGAAAAACACGGATTGATTGTGACAAAGTACAATTTTTTTATAGTAGTCAAGTGAAAGCTCCTTCGTTTTTTTGAACTGCTTGTTTTTTGTGTGTGTATCTCCTTTTTCTCCTTAACAGATAAATATTATATAATATAGTATAAA
This sequence comes from Coecobrya sp. COE2, assembly GCA_027743765.1. Classification (NCBI taxonomy): domain Eukaryota; kingdom Metazoa; phylum Arthropoda; class Collembola; order Entomobryomorpha; family Entomobryidae; genus Coecobrya; species Coecobrya sp. COE2. The sequence goes on along the minus strand of JAHZMV010001546.1, from coordinate 5,674 downwards.
GAGAATGATAACGAGTTGTGTAGTAGAAGTTTACTAGTAAAAAAATGATATTGTTAATATTATCACGAACGAATTGGCATGTTGCGCCACAAGTCCCTTTTGGATCACCACTCAAGTGTTACTTTTTTTTACTACGTACAAAACAGGAGCAACAACAACAAGAAAAAATCTGTGTGATGATGCAAGTACGTGTGTCCCTTTTCTCTCTCTCTCTCTTTCTTTCAGTTCTTTATTTTCTTCTTGTTTTTTTTTCTCTCCCAAAATGCAAAAAGGAGGACCACAAGAGAGCCCTTTGTAAAAATATATTATTTTGTACAAAACACACACGACATATACAAGAAACACAGAGACAAAGTGACGACGACGACGATCTTGACAAAAACAACAACAAACACTTTTTTCTTACTAGCCCAGTGTTTTCTTCCTTTGAACATACTATAATATTTTCTTTTTTTTCTCTCTCTCTCTCTCTTATGTCGCGTCGTACACACTTTTATGTTGGGAAAAATCAGTAAAGGAGAGTGAAAGAGAAAAAATGGAACACAACAACAACTTGTTTCACTCCAACCTAGTAGCTACTATTTTACACACTGCGAGAGCCTCCCTTCCTCTCTTTGTGTCCTCTGTTAAAAAATAGTAGATGGTTGAGTGAGAGGTGGTGATAGCATAGTAAATACAGAGAGAGAAGCGTAACGTATCGTACTACTACTATAACATGTAGTTGTACTACTACTTATTATGGCGATGGTGGTGAATGGTGAAAGAACATGAAGAACAGCAGCAACACAATGAAAACGCAATAAAAATTATCTTTGGAGTAGTCCTTGTTGGTAGGGAAGGCGACGGAGACGAAGAAGAAAGAGTTTGTCTTGTCGTGTGTGTGTGCATGTGTGGTATGCTCATGGAGAAAATGACAAGTGTTTTGCGCTGAAGATGGTTGCCAGAAAAGACATCACACTCTTCTTCCAGAAAGTTTTATATGTAGAGACACACACATATATAAAGAGTGTGTGTGAGTGAGAGAGAGACTTTAGAAAACCAGAAGGGAAAGCACGACCACTACTATATACTAAGGTATATAAAATCCTATATCTACTTAAAATGTAATATGTCGTGTGCAAGTCAGAATATTGTAAATAGAACGTTTGGTTTGCTTGTTGGTTTTCCACCAAAAAAGGGGTAATAACACTACCAACTACTAATAATAATATTTAATACATAGAGAAATACACACACAGAGAGAAGGAGAAAGTAGTAATGTGTGTCTGTGTATATACAGTGCACTGGACAAAGTAAGCAAAGAAAGCTAGAAGAGAGGATGGATCAGCAGCGAGAAGAAGACAGAAAGAAACACACCACGACTACTACCACCACCAGTTGTTGTTGCGCTGCTATGCATACATGCATGCATATAATATTATGTAAGTACTTTCTCCAGTTGTTTCTGAACAGCAGCAGCAGCAGCGTTAGTAGAAGTCCACATAATATAGACACACATACACACAAACGGCAGCACTGTTACAAACCAACCACCACCACCAACCATCAGCCAGCCAGGGAAAAGAAGAGAGGAAGAAGAAGAAGCACCAGAAAAACGGCTGCTGCTAGTATTCCGCTGCTCCTCTATATTCCCTTTTCCTGCACACACTTTTTTATATACAATCAGTCAAACTGTGTGTGTGTGTGTGTGCGAGTGTGAGCAGTGAACGAGCGAACGGTGAAACGACCAAAACCGAATACTCGAAAAAAAGGAAGAGCAGATAGAGCTCTCTTTCTGTTCACTATATAACCACATATTATTATATATATCTTATAGCATTGTCATATACATAAGATGACGATGATGATGGCTTGGTTGGATGATGCTAGTAGTCAGCCAGCAGTAGTTGAACTTTTTTTATTACGTGTTTTACTTTTTAGCAGCAGTTGGTTTTAGTGGAGGAAGTAGCAGAAGAAGAAAAAGAAGAGAAGAGAGAACCTTTCACTCAGTCAGTCTGTCTATTTCTTTTTTGGTAAAGGTATAAAAAGTACAATATGCCAATGTATGTTTAACTCACGTTCACACTGCTGTTACTTTTTACAGCTATACGTTTCCTATTTCCTTCTTTTTTACAAAAGCTACATGTACTTGCACTTCCTATAAAATGTATTGCATGGTTCCCTCCATTATCATTACAGGCTGGTGGAGTGAGTGAATCCATCCACCACACTCCATCGCTTCGCTAACTTACTCCACGACTACTACCACCACTGCTGCTCCTACTACTCTTCTCTCACACTGCTGACATGATAGACAACTCTGACAACAACAACGGGAGTATAATATGTATATACTTCACTTTTTATACGCTCTTTTATATTCCTATGTACTCTTTTGTATTACAAGCACATTATTTGTATGCAATGTAGTCCCATTAGTGATTCCACCAACAATTTCCTCTGTTGAGCAGCACACCATTACAGCCACATTAGCTAACAATTTTTATGATTATTATTCGTCTTCTTTTTTTTTCTTCGAGAAGAAATGGATGGATGATAGGAAGGAAAAAGAAAGATGGGAGGATGATCTTCCACTCTACTGCTGTTGACGCTGGTCTAACTCACTGACTGACTGATTTGCGAGTAGGTATATCTCTCTAATATGGCTCACCACTAGTAATACCGCATAGCCACCATCACCATCACTCTCAGCAATTTAACTAGTGGATTGGATCATTTTTGGCCCATTCCCTTGATGAGCTGGCCTGATAATGATCAACTCCATTTTCCCATTCCCGTCCCTCGGATATTTCCCAAGGGAAAAGAATAAAAAAAGTATATATTATGCGGCGGTGGTGGTGGAGGCACATCGCATGATTAGGATGATCATTAAGACAAAAAATATATACATCTCGAGACGCAAGACGTCATTCTCATATCAAAATCATCACTCACAATTCACCGCACATCTTTCTATTATCTTCTGTGTGCTTTACACGAAATCTAGGTACATTCTCTTGTTCTCGTGTTGCTGCTGCAGTCAAAAAAATATGCTGGTATAAATGTAGCATTACTTGTGTAACGAACCGTAGGAAAAGCGGCGAGGAAAATAATAGAAGAGAGGGAGAGAGAGAGAGACGAAGAAAAAATTACAATGAGCAACGGTGGTAGTTGTTGTGGTTGGTATGATGGTATTTGAGGAATGGCTTGCAATATTTAGAAAGAACTCAATCTCTGTCATGAAATTTTAGCGAAAGCCAACCAAAGCCAACTCAATTTCCTTCGGAACGCTGCGCTGAGAAAAGAACTGGTAATTCCTCCAGAGCAGAATGCCGAGTAGAAAGACACAAAACGCACAGAATAACAATATTATCAATTTTTTCACTTGGATGAAGGAATGGAACAAGAGGGAAAAGGAATAAACATGTTTACTTGTTCAAAAAACCAAGTAGAAATTTGTATTTGAAAAAATATCGTCAGATGAATATATATACACAAGGAGAATGTGTGTGATTGCTGCTGTTTGGTGTGCAGCAGATAGATGATGATGCAAAACTGAACTGATGACGATGTCAACTCAAGTATTCACTCTCTTTCTCTGCTTTAGCTTTTACTGCTTGCAGATGTGTTTACACACACAAAAACCAGGAGTAAAAGAGGTTTATAGGAGGAAGATGAACTTAAAAGAAAAAAACCAGTACAGAGACTGTGTAATGTGTTGTGACTCATCTACAGATATCTTTTTTGTCTTTTAGTTTTAAAGGGACATTATATGCAAAATGTGCCGGAACAATAGACAGATTTTTTTAGGTCTAAATTTTGCGTCAGTTCATCTCCTCCTTCTTGCTATTAATCCAAACTGAAAGTGGTATACGTCTTTTAAGCAACCAAGTGAATTAACATTTCTTTTATTTTATTACGAGTGGAACGTGCGGAATGTCACCGGGATGAAATCAAGATGTACTGCATCACTGACAGACAACTGACTACTTTCTGGTACAGTTGGAAAGAAGGCTAAGCGATATCAATAATAATAATTGTTCGGAAAGAAAGAGACACCCAATTTAAAATACGAACGTAAAGTAAGTAACGTTATGTACGTGTCTTTTTCCGTTTTCTTTATGGTTGCCCTGTGCAAATGCACATTTTTAAACCTTCACTTTTCCAATTCAACCAAGCTAGTTGACCCAAGTATAAAAAGTCAAATGCATCGTCACGTGTATATTCTTTCTCCTTTCATAAGTGTATTTCCGTTTAAAAACTAGTAGAAACGGAGTAAAAAAGGAGACTATTGCCATCATTACATGATACTCCTTTTGATTACAGTGCGATGTCACGCTTTGCCTGGGAAAAGTGCCAATTATTTTTTACGAGAGATTATAGAAGCCAAGCCAGAAGCAACCGGCACAGTCAGCTTTCAACAAAAACGTAAGAACAACACCCGTCGCGTCGCAGAATGAAAGAAAAAAAAACAAAGAGGACAGCAGAATGAAAAAATAAATAAATGCACAAATGAACATGATGACTATCTAGACTATCAAGATGAGATGATGGTGAGAGGAGGATGGAGTGTGGTGATAGTGATGATCATCATTTCTTCCTTCCGTTTTTTAACCGCCCCCTTTTTCCCTTGTGTTTCACGCTTCAGCTCTGCCTTTTGCATTTTTGTTACCTGTTGCGCCCGACATGACCAACTACTTGAAATGTACATACATATACATTACGTACGTAATGTGGCGACCAAGCCGACCACTACCATTACCACCGTACCACCATTTACCACCAAGCATATCCATTCTTTTTTTCACCACATTTTATGTATATCCCCTGCCCATTACACATTTAATGCATACCTAATATATTTTTCCTTTTTAAGTGAATGAAAGTGCTTTTCTCGGAATTGCGTTGGGTATGCCCACTGCTACTCATTCATTCATTCATTTCCATTTTATTTATTATTCTTTTGTTCCCCTCTTGCTCGCGTGTGTGGAATTTAGATAAATGAGCTGGAGAAAATGAGCATGACCTGACTTATTAGCGTGACCAACAACCAACCCAACAGGAATGGCATGCTGACTTGGTTTACCAATAATAGTAAAAGTTAATTCAAGAAGAAGAAGCCACAGGCTGCCTGCTGCAAACAAATATTTGGAAAGAAAAACAACAAAACATTGTCTTACGCGCCTGGACAGATTCATACCACTTTAGTTACAAGAGGAATGCACTGGAAAAGTGAAAGTACTCAAGTCTCACAAGAAGTAACTTTTTCATTTAGAAACTTCTCTCGAGAAAAATATATAGTGGCTATCGAGAAAGTTGGAGTGAAGTAAGCAAATAAATAAATGAGTTGGAAAGTGAATGCGAAATGATTTCTAAATCGTTATAAAGTTGCAATATAGAAAGAAAAGGAGGATTTCACGAAGAAAGTCAAACAGGAATAAAATTCTTTTTTTATTCCATGAAATATCTAGTTTCCTTTTCCCACCAGCCCAGCATGATTCCTTTTTTTACAAATATACATTCATAATATTTTTTTCCAGTTTATTTCACACCGAAAAAAAATTGCACCGAAGACGATATGCGCAACCAGTACCAGTCTCTTATCCTCCCTTGGGCCATTTCCTCCCTATATTCTCCAGTGCACTTTTTCAACAAGACGAACAAACAAATTTGGAATGTACAAAAAAAATAATCG
>JAHZMV010001545.1:0-17654 GCA_027743765.1 Coecobrya sp. COE2 | reverse complement strand
TTTTTTTTCATAGAAACTAAAGAGACCGACTCGGCTGGCAGGAGGGCCCCAGGAATTCAGTAGGTCCTTTGGGTGCGGTCAAGGACTGGGCATCCCGCTGTGTTGCCATCATCATCATCATCAATACAAACTGGACAGGATAACAAGCAAGGGGCCGCTGATCTCTCCGCAAAATAGAGCGTATAGCTTACATGCTTCTATTTCGAATTAGCTTGATCTCTTTATCTACCTGAACATCCATTTCGCGTTTTGATCGTCATCGTCTGAAAATCCAGGATTTCGATTCATCTCTGCGAATGGACCTCCACTAATTCTTTTGCTTGTTAAGTCCCCTTCATTTATCATCACGTCCACAAAAAATCATACAGTTTCCTTATCGCCAGTCGTCTCATCATTAAAACAGCATCATAATAACAATAAAAAATCAATACCTAAAAATATTTTACGTTGTAAATAACAAAGTCAGCCCACCGACTGTCTCATCCTGGACCTCATAGCGCTTGCTTGGAAAGGGTAAAAAAACAACAAGGGAGTATCTATACACAACAGCGTTTGACTTTGATATAAATATATAATTGCTGGGAGAGTAAACTATATATTTGTAAAAAATATCAATATTCTAAAACAATTTTATGCTTTAAAGCTTATAATGCGTTAAGATCTATGCAAGATACATAATTACATCTACCCATACCTGATATAATATATAGAACCACAGTAAGAATAAATTTGCTTGAAGCTAAGCTGGTTAAGACTTAAAAAATTACACAAAAAAATATATCAATTAAGCTTAAGTTAGAGTTAGCGCCAGTAAATTTTCTTGAGGAAGAGGACAATTTGTACAGCAATATTGTTTAAAATAATATTTGTTGATAAAACCACCGTTTTGCCATATTTCTAAGGGCTTGGGACACTTCATAGTTTTAAGAAAAGTTTTTTTTTCTGGGGGAAAGTGAGACAGATAGTTATTCTAAATAATATTGCTAATCGGACATCCTTTTTAAGTTTGTATACAATCATTATAGGTTGGGTTTCAGAAAGAAGAAGAGTATACCCTAAAATTTCACACGAGGCTTTTATTACTTATATGTAGCTGGTAAATTATCATATAGAAATTATCATTTTGAGTTTAAAGTAGCAGGCAGGAAAAGTCAGTAAGGTGGAGAAAGCAGAAACTGGTTAAATACTAGAGTAAGGATAGTTTAAGGGAAAAGGTTTAAAACAAGTCAGACATTTAAGTGATCTAAGAAGAAAGAGGAGAAATCATTGGGTGAATTCGAATTACTAATTTTTAGGATAGGATTAGGTTAAGTTTTAGGCTAGGTAGGATAATAAGGTAATTATCGATAAGGTATACGATTTGAAAGAAGAGGAAGAAAAGTGGAGAACGGGAGAAATCCTTAGAAGAGAAATTCGCACAAAAAAATTTCTAGAGTTGTTAGTAGCGGGGAAGAAAAAGTTGATTCTTGACTGAATAGAGAGAAAAGAAGTGGAAATTAAATAATTACTTGCGTAAGAAGCAATATTATTGATTAAATCTATAATAATATTCGAGTGGTTCCATAAGACCATTGGACAAGGCTGATTAGGTAATGAGCCTTCGGGCTATTGAACAGAAAATATAAGCTTTAGGGCTAAGAATATAAGATCTTTCACTTGCAATTAATGCACTAGGTGCAAAAAACATTTATATAGGGATAGTACAGCATTTTCCAAAGCTATTTGATAAGACATCTCAAGTATTAAAAAAATCGAGAAAGCCACAAAGACAAAATTTTGGATTGATTATCTTGAAAAAAATATCTTGTTCGGTTTATGCAAAAAATACAAAAATCAGTAATTTGATATATACAAAATTTCAGGCCAGTTACCCTTGTTTGAAAAGAAAAAGAATTGTCGCCATTTTCAATTAGACAAGTTAAGTTCAGCCTAGGTGCTAATTACTTTTTAGGTTAAGGGATAAGAATAGGATAGATACTTGTATAGGTTTATGGCATAGTTGGAAGAACCGTGGCACACAACGAAAGTTGTTATAATTGCCCGGTTGATGAACACAGACCGTTCAGAGTTAACAATCGCTAATTCCACAGTTTAAACGTGGTTGATTATATATCGGCAAGGCAAGGCTAATGTAAAAACTATATACTATAGTGTGTAGGTTGACATCATCCACGGCAGTAGTAAAGTAAGTACATTTTAAAGGCACTTTTTCTTCTTCCTTCAAAAAGCCTCCAGGTTAATGTGATTTAGGTTCAAGAAGCAGAGCAGAGGAAAGTTACAACAAGGTCAGAGAGGGGACGGGGTGGAGGGGTAAGTTTTTTAGTAGGTACTATTCTAGGTTAATACTATTCATAGGGTAAATATTGCTTTAGACAGATAAGTGGAGTGCACTTTCTTTGTACATACTTTAAATTGTTAGATAAGCAGGGCGAGGATTATCAGCTCAAGCGCGCGGGTTGAGTCCTTTTTTTAGGTATTGCGCATTGCGTTGCTGGAAATATTCAATTCACATTAAAAACGGGATAGCGTTAACCATCAGATATCAAATCACAAATCATAAAAAAAATTCAAGTCAGTTGTTAGCAGTTTGATTTTTTTGTCTCTTTGTTGTTGCTTATATTATAAAAATAAGTATTCTCATAAGGCCAATTATCTAGTTACACAGTTGTAAAAAATATATACGAAATTTTTAGTGGAGGGAGGAGGGGTACGGGGAGGAGGGATTCGTCCTTAGAGAGTCAGTATACTAGCTATTAAGTCTTTTAGGTTACGGTTATAAAATAGGTATAGCTTGTAAGGTAGGTTAATATAGAACGGTAAGAAATAGGAAAGCCAGGACAGATATAAAATACACAACATATTTTAAATTGGAAGTTTGATCAGAACGTTTAAAACGCCGAGTGCGTGCAAATTAATTTCTTAAGGCGAAGTATATAAAGAAATGCAATAAAGTTGGGAATCCATCTAGAGCTGAATGCAAAATATTAACAGTACAAAGAAGCGTTGTTTTAATAAGAAGGCAGGATTTTACGAGAGAAATTCAAATAGAGGTTTAAAATACTAATTATTATCAAACTAATTAAAAAAATTAACAATAATATTTGTTCGTGTCATTTGATGACCAACGAAGGTGTAAAAGTTTTCATTGTGCTACATTTTTAAAAAATAACATCAAAATAGAAGAAAGCTACATCACGAAAATATTTTTGACTTTAAGAGAGAAGAAAGTGAAGGAGAAGAGAAAAAAACAATAAGTGCGCAAATAGCGAAATTTTGAAGAAGAGAAAAAACTTTCAAGTCGGTAGTTTGTGAAAGATTGTGAAAGTGAAGAAGGTGAACATCGGGGTAATAGGAGATTTTTAAGAAGATATCATGTTAACATGATTTAACAATACAAAAAAACATCCACGTGGAGTTTAACTGACTGACAAACAAACTTTAAACAATTTTTGAGAAAAAAACATACATGTCGAGATAAAAAGCGCACGTATATTGACTGATTTAATCAACATAAAAAAAGAAGCAGATTTTACACATTTTCAGACGTATTACAACAAAAAAGTGAAGAAGTGATTATCTTACATTAGTTTTTAAAACTATATTGTTATACATACTTATACATTTGTACAAAACGATAAAAATCGATATTATATATATAAAAAACTATAGCCTTTTAAAAATATTCAATATAAAACTAATAACGAGAGAAAATATTATATAGTTTGTATACATATTTGTAAAAAAATTGATTTTTTTGTAAAATAGGCAAAACATATATAATTATTCATAATCATTGTAAATTGTCGCGTGTGATTTCTATTTTTACTTGAAAACCTCTTTTCCCTTTTTTCTTTTTTAAAATTTGGTTTCCTCTAAAAAATTGGGAGCATTGCGGGAATAAATAGTCAAAATCTGCGGTTTAGGTTAAGGTTAGGTTAAGTAGACTGGATTAGGATAAGTTGTGGGGGTCTTTGGGGTAATTTGATAAGGTGAAGTAAATCAAGCGTTATAAGATCTAATATATATAGGACAGGATAAGGTATAGGTTGACTAATCTTTAAAAAAATAATATCTTTCTCACACAGATTAATCAATTCTGACAAGCTTCAATCCTATTGTCGCTTAGTCCTTATAAAAATTCAATAGAAAAGTGTCCTCTTTCCGAATTTTAAGTTGTTGGAAGAAAATATTTGGATTTACAGTTAGAGAAATAATACAGACAGTCTTTTCAAAGTAAAAAAAATTCTTGTACATTGTTCTTTGGCTAAAGTTTGACAAGTTAAAAATATTCTGTAGTTTGGAATCGGATTTGTTTATATGCTCAAGTAAATAGGAACAGAAAAGAGCACAACGTGTTTTAGTAGATTATACCAATAATAAGTGTAGAATTCCAAATTTGATTGAGCTATACAGTGATAAGCTTCCGTTAGAGTTTAATACAAGTGTAAATAGGAGAGGAAAGGGTGTGGGGGGTAGGGGTAAAGTGACATGGCACTGATAGAATAGTTAGTACTATCAAAGTGACGACGTCCTTCTCAAGTCTTAGGCATTTCCAATATGCAGCTGCAGTTCCATCATATCTGCAAAAAAATAAAGAGTACTCAAAAAAATATGCTTAAGTTACTTTACTGAGGGACATCGCCACTTTGATGTACACTACAGTAATCTGTTAAGTTAGGGTATATTGATAAGAACAATTTGTCTTAGAATGGTATTTGGCTTTAATTACACTAACTACTACTTTGTTTGGTTTATGATTTTATTGTTAAAAGTTACATTGTTTCGTTGTCGTACATTATATCAATCTTGAAAACTAATATGAATTTTAATGGTTACCACCTGGTACAGCAATTTTAAGCATTTCAAATGTAAAAAATATATACTGTTGTAAGCTCATTAACCGTCAAGAATAATATGAATATATAGGATGTCTATTTCACCATTGACCAGTAGAAAAGTTTAGAAAATTTATGGGGGATTTAAAATAATTATAGAATCACGCAAAAAATGCAAATTTAATGTTTTATTGGGGATTTAAATAATTTACTTGTTACTTTAATTGAAAAAATATATAATTGTATGATATATTCAGTAGTAAAATATAAGAGTGGTAGATGCATACATATTTCAGATTTAATATTGAATTTTTTGAAAGTTAAGGTCCATGTTAAATATTAAGATCCAGATTTACATCAACATTAAAACTATATAGACTTTCTAGAACTTATGCAATTTACTCTATTCCAGCCTCTTTACTGTTTTGACTCTACTTAATATGCTTTTCTTGATATCAACTACTTTTTGCTCTACAAGACTTTACTAATAATTTTTACCGTAAATGTTGTTAAGACCGAATAATAATAATAAAACATTATGAAAAATTTATAAGCTATAAGTTTTTGTCTAGTTAAGTACCGCAGTTCAATTGGCTCCTCTTTTTAAACTTTCTTTTGTTGCACTACTTTCCTTCGAAACATTTCTGTTTAAAATCAATATTGGCCGAATCAAAAGAAAATTATATACCTTTTTGTCTGTCAAGATAAAATCATGTTTACAACAAATCTTGTTTAAGTTTATTAGTGTACATATCCCCAGTTTATGATTATGATTGGTTATTATCATGATAAGTTTGGTGAAGGGCTTTACACTCTCTTTAAATCTTTAACTAATTGGCATTGAAAATCAAAATAAATAAAAAAAACTTAATAACTCTACACTACTTTCTACGATGTTGTGTTTATTGTCATGAATAACATTCGCATATTCAATTTCATGAACTGTTAGCCAGAATACATGAGCATACATGACTGAATACATTGTGATGGCATAATGGTTTAATGCGAATGATATTTCTAAACTGGGCAATTCTAGAGAAAATTATGACAACCTTGAATTTTTATGGAAATAAATTGTTTGATGATAATTTAAACTACATCATGCTGTTTTCAAAAATATTTTGTTAATACGTTTTTATTTCTTATGGCTAGTTTTATCTGGTTTCATTCATTATCCAATTTTCTGGATTATACGCTGCACTATGTACATTTACTTCATCAACTGATGACTCATCATCATAAAATTGAATACTTTTGTTTTGTTAGCATTTTAAATCCAGTTTCTCTTCACCCGAAATTACAGCAATGTATATCATATACATTTTACAAATAACTGCAATTCTCAACTGGATTACATTTAAAAATACAACATAACAAGTCAATATCTTAAAATTGATATATCTACACACTAAGTATGTTGCGTATTATAAATACTCAATTATTGGGCTTTATTCTTGCCTTCCTTTAGGGTAGGGCTGATTAATCTGGAACTTGATTCCTTGAAATCACACATTTGGGGCTGGAATTCTGTCGTCACTGAAATTTTTTAAAAAAATACGTTAAGATTTGATCCTTCCAAAAATTGAGAACTTTTTCATCTTTTTAATTTACCTGTTTAATGCGTAATCATCCACTTCCGACCGTTTTCCTCCCCAAGGATTAAATTGGGAAGGTGGATTATTCTTTTTACCAAACTGGCGCAATGTGGATGCACGAAACGCCCTCTTTTTACCACCCCATGCATTGAAAGTCGGCCCTCGTTTTAGAAGGCGATCGTAAGTTGTTGCAAAGTTGGAGCACAGAGGGTGTAACTCATCTGGGTCGATGGCAGCTAAAATATCTTGCACTACTGGACCTCTAAGACCGTTAGCAGTTAAACGGCGAGTCAGCATGTTCTCCTCTGGTTCCTCTTTTACCCCCATCACTGACATGCCGTTGAGTGTGATAACAGATAGGGATAAAATTGCTGCTGCTAAGATGACGTTCATCTTGCTGGAAATAAAATAGAAAGTAAAATGAAATGATGAAAAAGGTAAGTGGTTGGATTGAAAATTGGAGAGAGTTTTACCAAACAAAGCAGGGCTTTACACGTTCCTTATTATCAATAATAATAAGATTATCAATGTGCGTTTAAATACTAAACTACACCGATACAATCAATCTGAAGTTGAAATATTGGAAATATCTGAATTTAAGACTTGATTGTAGAAAGCTGTTTCACAATGCCCCACACGGTTGTACCTTTCACCCTGACAATTTTCCTTCCCTATCACTCACTCTTTGTCTTTGGCACTTTCTTGTCAAATGATGACGGATGTTCAATGCATCAGCCTATTTATATTAGCCCTCGAAATATGATGGCCCTTTGGGATGAACCCGCATTAATTACAATTCGCAGGTTAATATGACGAAATGTACTACGCAAGCAATTTTGCCTTGCCGTTATAAATAACATTTAGTTTTTTAATGCATTTATTCATTCATTCATTAAACAACGTACCTTACTCTTTTTAATTTATCCTTCGATACGCGTTTGCTAGTTAAGAAGCAACTGGAATAGTCCGAATTGGCTATCCAGTTTGGGTGCAGCATAATTTATCTGGTGCATGTGGGTTGGAGGGGGCCCGTTCTTCGTCCATTCGCTGGCCACCCTTCTTATTCATGTGGCCAGAACTCGCCTTTCCCGGGCGTTAGTAGGAAGCTCATCTTGTATGTTTATTAGAAAATAAAATTTACGGTTTCAGGTCATATGTGTTATGTGTGGGATGGGATCATACTTCAAAAGATTCTGATTCTCCTTAAAAGAGATGGCTATAAAAGGAAATGTATAATTTTGACAAAGGACAAGGAAGCAAAGAATTCCTTGCGGAGCGCCTCTTTGATTTTTAGGCATATTATGAGTCTCTGTTAATTTAATGGAATATTGAACTAAGCTTTCTAATTTTAAGTAAGAGTAAATTAAATCAATTTAATTAGAGTATGGTAGGGATGGAGTTATGACGTCCAGGAGAAAGCTCCACAAGGGTTTGTAGCATTTTTATATATGATATGATGATTAGTGCATGCTTTAATTAATTTTAGGACTCCTGTATACGTACTTCACTGACAACCAGTAAAACATTGTGAGAGGTACATGTTTTACTACAAATTAAGTAAAAACACGAAGCTGTGAACAAGGTATAAATAAATGTTCGTCTCATATTTTATTGCTTTAACACTTTGGTTTTCAATATCGTAGCAGAGAGGAGAAAAATCATCACAGTAAAATTCTCTATTCCATTTATAGCTACGTACATCATATAAATCACAACAACGTACTTAAAGGGTGTGCTGTGCACGAGTTATAGGTATATAAATTATAATATATAGACTTAAAAATAACTAGGACATATAATATGTGGCATAAATTGAAGTATGACAGGAAGGAACTTACATAATAACCATATTGGAAATAGTACCTAAATTAGGTATGATATGTACATGGGTATATTGAAGCTATTAGTATAGTTGATAGTTTTATGGAATAAATATAGATACACGATAAAAACTTCATGGCTGGACTTTGACATTATTCTCCAATAAAATAATACACCAAAGTATTATGCATACGACTTGATTAGTAGCTTTCTTTTCTGCGTCTCATCCTCGAGCGGCCCAAAATGGATTGTTAGGATCTACTGGCTTCCCATCACCTCGTTTTCTTACCTCACCGTCCCACGAGGACAAAGCATCTGCAAAAAGCCAAGATACAAAGACGTCCTTAGTTTTTAATTTCTTTATTTGTCAGTAAAGCGTCTTGATTTTGAAGTACATATAGAGAATATTCCTACTCAAAATGGTTGCCAAAAGAGATGTTGCCTGCTCCCTTCTCCGAATATCTTTTTCGAGGAGCTCAGGCATACCATCGTCGTCATCTTGCCACTTCGCCGGAAGAATGTCGTCGTCTGCTTTTATTGATGTTCGTCCACCAGATCGTCTGCCACGCGTTGGCCAGAACGGTTTACTGGGGTCATTGGGATCCTGTAAGGAAAGCAATACCTCGTGTATTTCTAATTTCCAAATTGCATGTTGCACAACCAACAAGCTTCAGCCTTGGGGTTATATAACCAAGTTCAGATTTAATACTTGGCAATTGAAAAGAATTGGGGACACTTACTTGTTGATTTCCAATGACATGATGATATAGGCAGTAGAAAGTGACAACAAATATCACAACAAACTTCATGACTATCGTTTTCCAGTAAATTCTAAGGTCGAGAGGACTAAATATATAATATCAGTGAATTGTAGATTTGAAGTACACACACCGGTTTAAATTTTTTAAAAATTATTTTTGCTGAACTTTTACGGGAACTTTGTCCCTAAAAATGCAGTTTTCAAACAAACTTTTTCTTTTAACTCTTGTTTTCCCAGTAGCAGTTGATAACTGAATAAAAATTTGTAAAATCATTTTCCTTTATATACGAGCGAAAAAATGAATGAATTTTTGGATTGAAAATGAATGGCTTTCACTACAACATACACTAGCGTTCGCGTACATATGTATTCGAAACAGTAAAACATTAATTTTTCATGAATCGTGAGGTACTCCTGCAAGATACCATATCGTATTAGCGTAGCATAAAATAGTATATTCAATTCAAACTGAAGCAGATGCAATTTTTTGGAGAAAATTGAATGAAAGTGAGTAGGAATTGTACGCGTACAGGGCTCTTATCACAACAGTATTAATGTTTAATCAAGATTAACTAGGTACATACATATGACGTACCTGTGCAGACTGTATAGTAAATCATGATGACATCCATACGATGTACGGGAAATTTTCCACCTTTGTTGCCCCTTCAATCCTTTGACTTTGTGGAGGAGGTGAAATAAATTGGGCATAGAAGGATATATTTCATATACCTACGTAGCGACATATATTCATTGTTCCAGGTGTACCATGATGATATTCCTTTTTCTTGGTTGAGCGGAAGTTTGTAAAGATTTCCCATGCGGGTTTTACGGAAACAAGTCATGTATATATACAAGGCGTGATCAATATTTCATATCATTTATTAATTTTGTAACGAATGCATTCCATTCACATCTTGACGATTTTCATTCATCAAATTTAACAGAAAAATTGAGTCGAGTGAAAGGTACAAATATGTATCATCAAATGCAGAGTTGAGATACCAAATGAAAGTGAGAGAAATAAGGGTGAGATAAGACGGATGCACAGGCAAGGCAAATAAAACTTCCCATTTATCAAACAATGCCATATGCGAAAGAAAAAGCTATTTTCAGGATGATGAAGCCTACACGTTATGATATCGAAACTTGCTAATATTATTTACTTACTACACTCACACGTAACCATAATCTATGTACACCCTATACAACTGTGCATCTGCAGGTACACCGACGATCCTAGAAATGTTAGGTATTTCGAATTTCGATTATTATATCTAGTAAATGACATTGTTAGTTTTGTTACGTTCTTTTTCTCAGGTAAAACTGTTGAATTGGTAGTATGATCAGATACAAAGTAGCTTAGGTATAACAATATTATGTACAACGAAATCTTCTGTATAGAGATTGCATTTAGCTGATTGTCTCTACTTAATCAGCCTCTTTGTTTTCAAGTTGCGCCTTCGGTTGGAGTTCCGCTTTCTTCATCTAGTTTATGCTTCAGACGGAATGCCAAATGCTTCAACTCCAATCTGGCTCGTTGAAGCTCCTGTTCCCGCTGCCTTTGTATTCGTAGAAGGATAGCCGCATTTATGGTGTCTACACCTACAACAATCCGTGAAATATTAATAACGGTAATAGAAAAATATACCTTTTCTTCATAATGATAACTTTCCTACCTTGCAACGGACCAGGTTGCAAAATCCGGCCTCCTAAACATTCCGTCGAAGGGAATTCTTTCAACGCCTCCAAGTTGGCTGATTTTGATTTCCTTAGCGGAGACTTCTCAATTCCATCAATTTTCTCTGCGTACTCACCCAGGGAATATTTAATAGCAAATTCTTCTAGTTCTCTGCGAATTATTTGCAGACGTTCCTCTCGCCTCCTACGCAGGGTATCTTCAGAAAATACTGTTAGGGTACTGGCAGTATTGATTGTTTTTGAAACTTGCCGTAGTTCGTGCATCGACTTTGAATGACGTCCTATGAGGAGACAGTTTACAGCATTGGGTTATTATATGTACATACATTGATGGGATTTTTTTCTGAGATTCAGGTAGGATTTTAATGTAATTGGATTGTGCAACACTTATCCTTGACCATATCAATCATGAAATTGGTAAGACTTTGCATATAGGCAACTCTCACATAGATAAAGGGGTTCAGGACGGGTTTTCTTTCTTTCAAGATATTCACCAGCCTTGAGAAGCACTAGTTGCTGGTATACCATGTAGACAGAAATCTTGAAGCCAAACTTTTGTTACTGCATCAGAAGCACTCACCTGAAAGAAGATTCTGTCCATTTCCATTGTACAAAGAACTCTCCTCCAATTGAGCTTCTTTCAACAAGGCAGCTTGCAAGCTATGCTCTACACACAAACAACCCCAGTTCAACATCTTACTTGACAAACCTCTTCTTTGACTTTCTCTATTAATTCCTGTGAAAATTAGTGTAATAAAAATATTTACCCGAGA
This sequence comes from Coecobrya sp. COE2, assembly GCA_027743765.1. Classification (NCBI taxonomy): domain Eukaryota; kingdom Metazoa; phylum Arthropoda; class Collembola; order Entomobryomorpha; family Entomobryidae; genus Coecobrya; species Coecobrya sp. COE2. The sequence goes on along the minus strand of JAHZMV010001545.1, from coordinate 6,169 downwards.
GCTGACTCTTCAGCTCGAGGCACTCTGCTTTGAGCTCTGCCAATCTTTCCTTTCTCCGACTTTCCAGAATATGCAGAGGGAAATCTCCCATTTCCAGGGTCCGCTTGGGTCTCTCATCACTCACTTTCCTGTTTACACAACTGGGAAAGGACGGTCTAAACCTTAATGTTCTCATATTCCCTATTTTTACTGACTCCTGTTGTTGTGGGTGTAATCTATTTAGTAGCCAGCCTTTGCGAAATGGTCCTCTTGTTGGGGAAATAAAATTTGGCACAAGTTTTCCTGCTACTGATTGTGCAATCCTCTTGATGAAAACTGCAAGTCGACCAAAGCAAAAAACGAAAATAGGTTTCGTGCAAGCTTTAAGGATTTATTCCATTGGAAAACCAATACAGGTTACATATTTTTTGTACTTTTCCACAAGTTGAAAATAATGCTAGACCGGTTTTTGTATGCAAATATGCTAATAAACAGATATATATTGCCATAATAATATTATGTATTAATATTTTTGTTCCGCGTCCGCAGTTCTTTTGGTGCGTCCGACAAGCAAAAGCAAAATATTAAAACTAGTTTCTGAACACCACAGCTTTTTTCTTCGATATTTTTCTTACAACTGACCTGTCTTCATTTATGAATGACGTCTTGTTCACATCTGTTATATAGCGTTGGATGAATAATTGAGTTACACTCTTGCGGTTTCCTTTAGAATAATGTGCGTTTGCAATGCAGCGTCCTCAGTAAGATGCGTTGTGTTACGTTATGAGAAAGAAAAAAATGAGCAGCAAATGTGGAAAGAGTTTTAAAAGATCATTCATCTAACTCAACGAGGACAACTTAGCAATGATTTTTCATCAACCTACTACACTACAGTAAACCTGTAACTTACCGAATATGCGTGTTGTGCTGTTGTGCATGCTACTCTTTGTAAAATCTGTTCCTCTCTACGAACTTCTACAGAACTACTGATTTTGTGGGAAAATGGATGAAAATAGCAAGAGGAAAACAGGTATTTTATTTTGACCATTTCTCTGACTCTTCATTTGCTTTATTGCTAACTCCTCCATCATCAATAATTCAATTGACTTATTGACTCACTTTACCGAAGGATTTACGGCGATACACAGTCCATATAAAAGAATGCACACAACAACTAAACTATACATACAATACAGTAGACATTAGGAGATATAACGCGTCGAGTCCAATCCACGTATATACTCTTCCAAATAAATAACGATGGACAACTTGGTAAAATGGAAAACAAGAGTAAAACAAAGGTTTTCTGGTGACCGATTTGGGTTAGCTGGCGAAATATTCCTCTTGTTATAGTCGCTATATATATATGGTTACATGTATTGTGAATTGTCTATTATAACTATTCACGCTGTTTTACATGCCACGGCACGATAAAATAATGTACATGTGTCTTTGACTTTTAGTTGAAGGCTATCAGTTGAGAAAAGTGAGGAAATATATTATTCCATACCGTTAACTTGACTGGGAGTGTATATTAGCTGAGAAATATTGATAATGCCCATTAATATGTGGATACGTAATACACTAATTAAATGTCTTTCGGCAACGTAACACAATATAATTATCTGGTGAGAACAAAAAGGCAAAGCATGGTTTCGGAATCGATGCATCTAGCCACAAGGTTTATGTGTTATTCCGCTATACCTGCATTATTTATAAATGTTTGCTAAAACGGTTTATACCCATTTCATATTACATATTCGTATGAGACGGAAAAATATGTCTTCAGTTAATGTCCAACTGGTGGATTTGAAATAATCCAAGGACTTGACAGTAAAGGTCAGATAAATATTTTATGCCACGGTATGTAATATAAAATAGCCTATAATATATACATGTTAAAGAAATAACACCAATACTACCACACACATTTATGAGATCGATGTTAAATATAACGATTTAGAATGTCGTTCTTCAGCCAACGACGATGGTGACGTTGGGATTAAGTCATACCTGTTGTAATTCCAATGAAACCTAATAGAAATCAACCAACAAGTTGAATTGATTCGACTTGGTATTTTACAATTTGTATTGATTGATTGTACTTCGGTTCGTAGTCTTACAGTAGGATATTAACATGAAATGAACGGTCATATCAAGCAAATAACCTTAAATTACTGGAAAAAAATAAAGTATTAGAAAAAACGAGACATTTTCAATGAAAAGTAGAACGATCCAATAATGCAATTCTCTCCCTATTTATCTAAATCTATTGCTTACTTTTTAAATTGAAAATTTACATTTATAACGTAATAAATATAGCTTTCTTTAGGTTCATCGGGTAGATAATATGCAGATATTATCTCTATTTCTTGTTTAAAACTTACAACAATCAACAATAGTTGTAAAAAATAGGGCAAATTTATTACACAACAAAAATAGTAGACGTTTTTGTCTGGTTTGAATCTGGAGGTGGTCTTTCATTATTATTTTCAACATTCTAAATCTAAATAAGTAACATATAGAAAATCATTTTAAATGCTTCAGATGACAAAGGAATGAATTTTCTTTACAAGCTGAAATCTCAATTATGTGTCAATTGCTTATTGTTTGCATTCGCCAGTTTGTAGACTTGTCGAGCTGATGTTGGAAAACCGGTGGGTTTTATACACATGGCATATTCTTCTGATAATGACTAGACTAGACTTGAATAGTCCTTTCTCTAAACCAGTTTTTAGTTTAAGTAAACACGTGCATTTCAGATTATTTATATATGGCAAATCACCTCAACGGCGAACGTATATTGGTAATAACTAGTTGGGTCTGTTCAGTCCAAACTGCTGGGGCAACTTGTGCAGTTAAGTGGGTTTCGTGGTCGGCAGAAAAGAATGATGAAGGAGAAATTTCCTACATGATATTATATGTAATAATTTTAGCATATTATGACAAGTATTAATGTACCATGCATGTCATAATAATCTGCAGATTTCCTATTTTCATGTTGTTATTTTGGAACATTTAGATCGAAGAACATTTTTATGTGCTATTTTCATTACGAGTCTTGTTCGCTCCTTCAGTAAGAGATGCAACCCAGTTGCTACTAACATTTTTGTACATATGCAGTGATTTTTAGTACAGTTCGATTACCGTATTCTGTAAAAAATTCTAATCACTAATGGTCTTTTCAGCTCCTTCAAATGTTCATATACACGCATACAATATATTTATGTACCCTGAAGAAATGTTCAACTGGGCCACGAGCCAACTACCCAATTTTGTCTCTTTTGAGATGGAAAATTGACGTCGTTTCTGACTCCTTCTCTGAAAAGCTTGCAAAATTTTTGTGCTGCATAATGTGAAATGTCAGAATGATGAACAGAAAAACTATCCAGTCAATGATCAGTGTACATAAATTGAATGTGAACTTTATATAAAGATTCACACTTATACTTCCTAACTATATGATATAGTGTGTCCTATCATAACAAACTTTATAATTGATCTTTTACAAATTATTTGCTAGCAACTTTTATATCACATCAAGTACATTACAGCTAAAGTTATCCTTCCCACAAGTATAACCCCTCGCCGTCAAACAGTTTACAAGGAAGAGAAATCGTGATGACGAGTTCGCATTAAAAACATAAAATTGTTTGAGAGATTGAAATGTTATTGAAGTGTAAACTGTTCAATGTTAAAGAATATGAATTTAATTTAGACATGTACTTATGTCGCGAAACGTGTTGGCCTATAATTTTGGTGAGGAATCGTGGATATTTTTTTGCAAACTCAACCTGCTACAAGTACCAATATGCGATTTCCACGCATGCAATCGATAAACCACACCAAGTGTGTACCTACCTATATCTGAGTACTAATCTAATGAGCAATGGAAGTTCATTAATTGCATTGGATTTCGATAATGTTAGTGGATGAGGTAAATGCACAGAGTAAACTAAAAGTAAACGCTGAATCCGATTGTACCCTGCATTTCAGTGAATAAATGCTGCAATCAGCATCAATAACATTATAACTATAAACAGCTTTCTAGGGAAATCAACAAATTATTTTCACGAAATTAGACTAGAATGTAGACATAAAAGCAACAGAGTTTCGGAGATTTACTTCTTCGTGGGCATCATAAATACAACAGTATCACATTACCCACAAAATATATACCGACAACAACATGGGCTTGTGCTGCTCTGGAGAGAGGAAGTGACTAAGTGACCATTGTCAGTGTTGTTTACGCTGCCAGTAATAGTATAATAGTATCACTCGAGTCACCTTTAATTACTTATATATACGTATACTGTCCTTTCCATAAAGGTATACGTTTCTCTGACGCATATGCGCTCAATTTTCTGTTCCTCCATATTTGTCACGTCACGCACAATCTAGAAGAATAGTATAGGAAAACCAGTCGATAATGAAATATTACTAATGAAAGTTGCCAAAGTACATACATACTAGGAAAAAATCACATTTATGAAATTTATTCAGAATACTAGTCACTTTTTAGATGAATATTGTGCATATTTTGAGTGAATTAAAGAATTCAGTTTATTCCACCATATTTTCCTGTAGCAGTCCAGGACTCATTTCCACGCTGGATAAAGACGCTTTTTTACTTCGTTTAGAATTATTGGCTGATTCATTATGCCTTGATTTATCGCTCATTTCCAGATTATTGTCTGATGACGGAGAAATTTTTCTCGTAGAAGCAAAAACAGATTCATCTCCAAATCTTAATTCTTGAGTATAATTCTTCATTGCTCGACAATGGAGAGAGTTGAGTAGACAAAGAACATCAAAGAGAAAGTCACAAAGTAAAGAAGCCTTCAATAAAATAAGCATACTTTAGATCATGTAATCTTACGAGTCAAAATACATAAAACGGAAAACTAAATGGAAATAAGATCGTACCACAGCAAATAAGCCCACCATGGCCCCTAGTGAGATGATAGCTTCAAAAAACTCAAATTTTCTACCCTCACCAACAGCCGAAATGAGAATCTGCAACCCAAATACTTTGTGCAGAGTACGACGATTCTCCTCGTGGTAATCAGCATACCTGTAAATACATTACACAGGAGAATAAACTGTTGAATCTTGATAATAATACGTCTAGAAATTAACATGGAATTTAGTTTACCTGAAATTCCACCCTTTTGAAAGGGTAAACTTTTTATCATCCACCCGTGAGAATGAATATTTTGGCTCACAGTCATCAATCGTTCTTCCAAAGTCGAAATCACAAATCCAATTAATTTCAACTCTAAATACACCTCCCTTGGTTTATGTTTAAATCAAGAGGTTAGCCAAAGTAAAACATAGCAGATGCAAATAACGACATGCATTTGTGATACGGATTTACCTTAACAGCCACTTCTGTAAAGTTTGCCTTGCTCCATTTCACAATATCTCCTATTCTGAAAATAGGACACTTTGGTTCCGCTACCGGATCATGTATACAGTAACTCAAATGATGCTCATCTTTATTGAGAATATTTTGACCTTTGTGATCTCCGCATCCAGGAAATCCAACCGAATTCTTTATGAGGACATGTGAAATTTTTCACCCCTTCAAGAAGAGCCTTTTCACCTTTACTGAAACATCACACGTTATCATCCGTATAGGCGTCTGCAAATATAATGACAGTGGAAAAGTCTAAACTTACAAAGGTAACTGACTCCTGGAGTCATCTTCTATCGGGCACCAACCACTGACTTGGCATGTACCATTCTCTGTCGCACATTTCCCCGTAAAAATCCCATGTCCATAGGACAGCCATTTTCCCGTCTTTGCAGTACAATTCGCATCGGTAAGACAGGAAGTTGCCTCAGTTTTCTCCTTGAAAATAGAAATAACTTCAATTTCCCGAACATTAATAAACCGTTACAGAGTTATTTTAAAAGCTCATAAAACCTCGGCACAGAGTCCACGAGTTTGATTGGCAGTGATAACGAAATTCGTTGCAATTGTGAGCCCGGTAAACTGTCCTTCACCGCCAAATGGAGGAGAAACCAAGTCAGTAAAATCCCAAGTTCTTTTGTACAACTCGGGGTTAGGGATAGAACTGCCTAATTCGTCATTTTGCAGGTGCTCGGTTGAAGCAAAGCCTTTCACTTTTGCAGAAACTACCCCCACAACAGGACACGACTTTTGATATGCCTTTTTTATGTCTAA